>JAJJMA010140703.1:0-10804 GCA_023529015.1 Papaver nudicaule
GATTTCAACCACTAAGGTCTCAATCTCCTACCTGTGCTTCCCAACTCTCAAGAGAAGTCTTTATAGTCGTAGGTAAATCCCGTGAGGAACTGCTTACCTAATAGAGGATGACTATACCACAACAAGCGTTCACCGAAGTGAAAAGAGTTTTACGATCTCTTCCCTAAGGAATCTTCACGTATGCTTGATGCTTGCGGTATTCGTCCTTAGACACTTCTATTTATAGCACTCAATAAGATAGGTTGCTTTGGAATAAAGCAATCAATTACTTGTCCCACAAGTTTTGGAAACCCTAAACCTGCAACCAAGTAATAGAGATTAATCTCAATTAGAATTCATTAATCATTTATCTGCCAAGTGTTTTGTTAGCTCAAAAACACTTCAAGATAGAAATCCAACATACCAGAGATAATCTTTATCTTATTGACACATTGAGAACCGTTAGATGGACCACATAAGATATTTTCGTGATAATCCAAGTCCAACTAAGAGATAAAGGAGTTCAGAGTTTATCCCGAGTGAAAATCCCAAAGAATATTCACTTGGGACGGTTTGCGAACCGTCCATCTGAATCACAGCCAAAAGTATCAGGTTTGCGTAGGTACGCGTACAAACTGACAATCTGGAACTCAGGATTAAATCCGAGTTTCTGTTCCGTGTACGGTTCGGGAACCGCCCACCATTCAGATTAGGGTTTAACAGGACCCGCTGGAAGTTCTGGGCTTAACCAGTACTTAGACGTGTGTGACGTCCTCAGCTGTAATCCACTGGACTCTTGCTCAAGAGTACTCCTTTAGATTCACCCATATCCAACAAGTGATTTGCAAGCAAACCATTGCAATGGACAAATAGTATCGAATCTATCTCATGCATTCTTGTAACCTTAGTATTTGCGGGAACAAACACTAACATAACACATGGTCATGTAGACAATAACACGATCTCAATCGCTATTATAACACTACTAAAGTAGCCGACTATTTCGAAAAATAGAGAAAGTAGAATAAAAGAATTTCCATAAAAGTCATAACTCCTACTAACCTTTTGTCGATGAAGAATAATTGATGTCTTCTTTGTCTTCACAGTCTTCGTCTTCAAGGTCTCAACTACTTAGTCTATATCCCAATTCTGAAATCTAAACTCTAGTAGGCTAAATCAAGAATTGTGTTTTGACACCTAAAACTGACAACTAGCTTGACATACCAACGCTAGTGGGTTTGACCGGACAATGCCCTAACAGAACTATTCAGTAGCATGGTTTGATCTGCTGAATGTTGTAAGTCAGCAACTTGTTTATCTGGCCGATTATATGAAATAAATGGTTGTTTTTCCTGATAGTAAATACAAGGCGTAGTCGGTAGCTCAATATATTCTGAGCCACCGAATGTCCTAAAAAATCAAATATTCAATTCTCCAAATACATTGCATTTACCAATTCGTGTTCAAAATACAATGAATTAAAACCAAAATACATTGCATTTACCAATTCGTGTTCAAAAGACAATGAATTAAAGCCAAAATACATTGCATTCAATTCTCCAAATACATTGGACACTTAGACCACTTCAATTGTTCCTTCCAGCATCAGATATTGTAGCTTTCAATCTTGTATGTTAGATGAGTACTTCTCAGCCAACTAATACAATGATTAGGTTGAAAATGCGTTGAGTACCTGAGTATGTAGGTAAAATACATCCTTTTATTAACCTCAGATTAAAATAATCGGGGTTTATACACGCCATAACGATTCTTCTATGCTTGTTGGACTCCGTACAAACCGACTTGTTGGTACAAAAGTCATACGATTACTTATTCCCTCACAAAAGTAATGTACAACGCATTCCGATGAGTCCGCAATGATATACCCACACATTGTCATTCGCATCCAATACTTGGGAAGAACCATTTTCATCCTCTCTCGGCCATTTACACGAGCAAGATCTTCTTTGAATAGTTTTTCTTTAACTTTACGGTCACCCGTTTTCATCATTCCAATATAAAATTCCTTGTCATTAAGGAGTTGCTCTCCCATCTTCTTCCTTATATATATCCAACTTTAGTGAGATTATGTACAACCGCCTATTTTAGGTGTCCAATTTGCTCCGCAACAACGTGATAACAACAATTGCCATCTCGTGGAACATTGTAGGTGGACAAACAAACATTCTTACACATTCACGAAGTGGTGTTCCTCCCTCCATTTTATCAAGATTTACGCTTCCCTCGCTATCTTGCGACGACTTTGGCTTCACTTTCCTTGAACTCTCTACCTTCTCAATAATGGGACGACCCCTTTTTTTTTTAACGGTTCAGGTGCATATTCAGCTTCGGTGTACTCATGTTGGGAAGGATACACTCAGAAGATTTTTGTTGCAAGTTTTTTTAAACAACATATTCTGCAACTCTATTCTCTCTTGTTTTCTTGATTTCTCGGTAAGAGGTCTACCCGGTGGTTTTTGCTTCATTAATTCTTCATGTGACCTTAAATATGGTTGAATGGCTACCTCCAAGTCGTTGGAAATATTTTGTCTCTAAGAAGGATCATTCTCGTTGTAAACATCGGTTATATGCTTAAACTAACTTGTTTCCTCAAATGGTATTTCACGGATTTTTGTGAGGTTTGGGGTGAAAGATAGTTGCCTCCAAAACGGATCAATATCATTTATGTTAATGTACTTCGTAGACATTGTCTTACAATCGCAATTGTCATCCTGCACATCGTGTTCCCTCCATCTTATCAGATCTTTCATCACGTGCTTTATTGCCTATTCTGACACTCTACAAGTTATGCCAAGGAGATTTTTCACCCCTCTATAACTTATATGATGTCTTTGCCGACTCCAATCCATTTTTGCTTTAATTTTTGTCAAATCACGCTCCGTAAACTCGTTAATAGCTTATTGTAGTGAGACGATCTCATTGTTACCTCCTTGGAAAATTCTTTTAATTAAGTCTGCCATGGGAACCCTCCACCACACTTGTTGCCTCGTTCTTATAGTTTTTAAAATCATAGGTCCATGCACGAACAAACGATTTCTTATGCGGCAACCATTGTTTTTTGGTAATAATCTCCTGCCAACTTGTGTTTTGGGTCCCTTGTACAATCGAATATGAAATTCTCCAAGTTGTGTTCATATTGTTCCTCTGTCTTCGACCAAACCACCTTATCCCATGTTTTTTTTATAAAAGCAACCAGTTTTGTCCACCTTCCTCAAACTTCTCATCATTCGTTTTTTGGTCTTCCACTCGTTGTTCCTCGGTTAGTTTACTAAGACGTTCTCGTTCCTCTAATTCAACGTATACACCTTTCGCTCGCCTTTTTATTTGGATATCACGTCATCAACACGCTTTGATATTACATTGGATGTGCCATGTGCAAAGAAGATTGTGGGAGTCTGAAAATTCTTCCTTGATTGCATTCATCAAGCCTTCCGTTATGAAAAGTTTAGGAGTTTCACCGGGATGGTAATTCGTCTTCAATGTTTTCATCATCCAAACATAACTTGGTTCAACCTCACGATCCATCAATCCCCACGCCATTGTGAAACTTTGTTTGTCCGAGGTGTGGCAAGAAATGTTGATCAACGATATGTTGTATTTGTTGGTCTTGTAGGTACAATCTATCAACAAAAAATGGTGGAAGCATTTTGCTAGGTTAATCATCTCCGGATGCGCCAAAAAAACACGTTTGACTTCCCCGATTATGGTTTATTACAAATGTTTGGTGCCGAACTTGAGATTTCATGTGTTCAAAGACATTTTACGTTTTATCTTTGAACGTTAAGGAATATGTCCCAGCCTAATAGACCAGTCACTAATTAGTTCTCACATGGTCAAAACCAATTTTTGGTTTTGATTCTCAAGTCACGGTATTCCACACAAACATAGTTTCGAACTCAAGTTTTCTATTGGCCAAAACCTAGGATTAGGTTTCAAACTCTTATTAGCTTATGGACAAAAACCGTATTATGGTTTCAAAACTTTAGGTGCACTTTACCAAAATCAACATTGTGGTTTCGAACTTTAAAGTCCATAAGAAAGAAAACTAGGAATATGATTTCGAAATCTAAAAGTCATATGGCTTATCTGGATCTCATATGTCCAAAATCAAATGTATAATTTCGAACTCTAAAATACAGATCTACACAAAGGTATAGCTTTTGAACTCAGAAAAGCAGTATGTCGAGTCTACACAACAAAAGTGTAAGTCACTATTTCGATTAGTTTAGTACATATAAATACGTACTAACAATATAAATTAATAGACAAGGTAAAGTGGAGATACAACACTATAATGAATATAAATCTCGTAAGACTACATAGACAACATCCATATAGATTGTTATTATCCAACTTGTAGGTTTTAGGAAAAACCTTATATCACTTAGAGATGAGAAGAAAAGAAAGCTTTAAGCAATATGAAATGTCATAACTACGTACAACAACAAATAGCGCAAGCGATACCATATCAATTGTCTAAATTACAATGCATAGATAACTAGTTCCATCATTCTCAAATGTTTTTCGTCGACGTTCCGTAACATATGATGGAGGAACCATTCAGCTTTATATGTTATGTATTGTGTTATAGCCCATAAGTTTTTTTTCTTCCAAAATCATATGTTATATATCAAAATTAACAATTCATACTTTTGAGAGAAATTGTATATAAGGACAGCGTATGTAAAAAATATAATATGCCCGTACACAATTGTTTGATTATCAGTTAGCACACGAGATCCTAGAGATACATTCTTAGAAATAAAGCTATTATGAAAAGACCACCAAAAACTAAAAGAAAGAAGAAAAATAAAACTATTAAGGGTTCTAATTAGACGACAACTATTAGTTTTTCAGAGAAAAATAGAATCAAATGACAATCACAATGCCTAGCAGCAAATGTGAACCTGCACTAGTATACATATTCCATATATAAAACAACCACGGGTCTTCCACCTTTCTTGGGGTCACTGACAGCCGTAAGCATTCCACGAAACGCTGATCCATAATACCCACTACCATTTCTTCCTCTTTTCTTCTTTTCAGTTGGTTTTTCTGGGTTCTGCGCCACAAGTTGACAGATAGCTCCAGTTGTCTTCGGGACCAATGTATGATTTCTGACTGTCAAGAATTTCTTGTTCTTATTTGAAAGCTCAATGTGTTCACCATTGAAAACTGTCCAACTCTCGTACCATACCTCATTTGGTACTAACTGCACCTTAACAAAGACAATTGGGTAAGCAATCTAATGTGTTTAGTTGGGAAAATTTCTTAATTCAGGTTTTGGATATCCAATTATCTGCACCCTATAATGAGTGTTCATTTAACATATTCAACCGACTATACTGAAGTAATACATCAAAATATAATATCGGCATGACATGTTGACACTTTTTAAAGAATGTCTCATAGAGTTTCTAAACTACCATGTATGCAGAATGGAAAAAGATGCTCAGCTATACCGGATGGTAAACCCTCGCTTCTTCTACGGACAGAGGTGTCATTCCTTTGATGAAATGGTTAGGAAAGACTTGAATGATTGCAGGGATTATATAAAACCCACCTTTATCTCTAAGAACTCCAATTAGTTGATTATCCTGTAAAAAATGCAATCATCAGAAAAGGGGAAAAGGAAACAAATTATGAAATGACATACAAATTGCACACAGTCACTAAGTCAATTTGCTATGACAAATAATTTTGTTAATTTACCTTAAAAACAATAATTGGGTTCATAGAAGACAAGGGTTGCTTGTTTGGCTTGATGAAATTTGTCGGTGCTGAAGGAAGTAAATTTTTATCTATATATCTTTGTGGGTGCAGAGAAATCATCCATCTCGTTATCCATAACGATACCCGTAGAAGGAGAAAGTAATTTGGCGCCAAAATAAGCATTTATTGTGGATGTCATTGAAACAACATTTCTTTCTGAATCCACAACGCAGAAATCACTACTTCCATGATCATCTAGTTGGCTCCATCTGATTGTCATGATCATCAAAAATAAAATTGTTAGCTATCTACATCTTGTATGTAATCAGGTAATGGGGTCTTGTTATGGGACATGATATAACAAAAATTATATTTTACTTAGAATTTGGTGAATGTATATTGGGATAGTAAAAAGAGAAATCTCGTTTTAATAAATAACCCTAAATACCCTTATATTTCCAGCCTTGTTATATATCAACTCCTGATCGTCCTTATTTGTTGATGGAAACTCTTTTATCTTCTTAATTTAGTCGAGATTTAAGACTCAAACAAAGTTAATCATCATGAATTATAAGTTCCTAGTTTTTCTCTTCTACTGTTGATTTCGTTCCTTATGTAAATCTTTTGAAGCTTTCCTGTAAAAATATTCTTTGTGAACTGTTTGGATCTTGTACTACTTATCCATCTTCAAAGAAACCTTTAAACATTTTAGACATATACTGAACAGATTTAACTTTAGAAAAAAAAATTCCATGTGCTATCTTTCTTATTTTCTTTCGGAATATGAAACCATAGTTTGAAAATTTCTCAGATATTAATGGTCTATTACATCGAATTCAAAGAAAAGTAAGAATTTATTTTGGAATAATTTTTCTTCTTCAAACTGTAGAGAACTAAAGAACTCTGAAATTTTTAGGGTTTAAGAAAATTATTGGAGATCTGAGAATCTGGGGAAAGTAAAAAAAAAAACGAAAGTATTGGTTTTGACGTTTCATTTCAAAAAGGCGAAATCCTCTCGTACTTTTATTTAGTTACAAAGGCAATGTTGAAAAATATAGTTTTAACACATGGAAAGTATTTATTATAAAAAAGATTCTCAAACACTAAGTAAAAGGTTGGCATTAATCACTTTTTAACTAGTGCATAGATGCATAAGTTAACAAAGGGGCAGGTAATATTATAGTATTAGTCAAAGTAAAGCATATGTAACTTACTTGGGCAAGTAATGTTCAAAGGGAAAGGTAGTATTGTCGAGGATTTTCCGTCTAGGTTTTGTAGCGAATGATTGAGACACCTTGTCAGATTCATACTGTGTTGTGCTCACAAACTTTGGGTCACCGAGTTTCATTCTAACTGCAAACATATATATTCTTTAATGCTTCAATAATTCGATGAAGGCCGAGAGGACCTCTTATAAAATATGTTAACCCGTAGCTGTTTAAAATGTTACGAACATGATACATCAACGAGTCCCAAAATATAAGATATGAAAATTTCGGTAACTCAAGGTACAACAAAATTTTGATAAATTGATTCATGACAACATCGAATATCGATTGTCTAGTACTCAAGCGTTTCTTCTCCTAGATAGCAACAAATGGTCCTTCTATTGAAAGCAGCGAGACTGCAAATGGTAGGTGTAAGTACTTACAAGTGCATTACAAACACGACGAAGATGTTGGTTGGTATCCTTCTATTTAAATTCGTCATCCCGAATTGTCCGCTGAAGAGAGTAATTTTACGCAAAACTGAGTGTAAAAACGAGATAAGGAAAGATTTTCAGTTTGATGAATGCTACGAAATCTTCAAAGATAATCTTCCGGAATACAATCTTGATTAATGACTACTTCAATATAATTTTATGCATTAGTTTAATTTAGTTTTCTTTAATGCATTGTAATGCAATGTAATATCATTTGTCTAATAATTTAATGTAATTTCTTATTTAACGACTCTTTTATTATAGCATTTGGAATTGCTTAGCTGCTAGTTTTTTAAAATTTAAAACTCATTATTTGTTTTCAATTTCTTTCTCTTTTTCGAATTTTGAAACTCATTATCTAACTGATTGTTTTTCAAATTTGAACCTGACGACTTTATTTCTATCTATAAAAACATACAATTTATATCCTTTTTTCAATAAAAAATCTTTACAAATTTCCAGTATCATGGAATGTTCCAAGGTTCATTCTCTTTTCTCTTGCTTTCTAATTTTAACTTTTATCTTTCTTGGTTATGATTTATAATATTAGTTGTTTCTATAATTGTAGTGCTCTTCCATCATCAAATGTGCTATCTGTGAATCTGAAAAATCGTAAAAGTGCTTTATGTCAATTTCTTTACTCTGCATATACGAAACGAAATCATGATGGGTTTGGAAAAAACATCGAGTTGAATACAAAGAATAATCCATGCAAGTTGTTTCTCAAGTATCAAAAACATAAATGTGGAGACTTCGAATTGTTAGATTCAGCTATTGAAGAAAGTAGCATTGTTGCAAACTAGAAATTTGTATCTCCAAAGCAGCATAATAAACATGGTTGTTTATTTTGTGGAGAGAACGATCATTTGCCTGGTAAATGTCCATGGGTTAGGTCTGAATGCAGTGAAAAAGGGTGTGCAATAGGAGTGGTAGAAATAGTTCCGTGGGGTTCAAGTAAGGATGGTGATATAACAAGCATCTTGTTTGTAGTTCCTGCGGTAAATCAAGAAAGTCTTCTAAAGTACTTGAAAAGAAAAAGTATGTAAATTATGCTTCGCCTTCAACTGCTCGAGTCCCTAAGCACGAGAGGGAAGAGATAATTTTTAAGTTTAAAAGAAAATTGTAAATCAATAGCAAGCAAGCAACACTTATTCGTAATTTTCAGAAAAAGGTTATTACAAACCATAATAGTCGAATAAACAGACGTAATTTATGTTTTCAAGTTAAATGAGAACTACGTACTTTTACGGTCCATTTAAGTCTATCAAATCACCACTGTCGATCGAGGCTCCATCTTTATACTCATCGGAATCCGTAGATTCCTCGGAATCTGAAGCCTCAACGGAATCTCTAGATTCATCAGAATTTCCATCTCCATGAAAATGTTCACCCTCATATTTATCTGCATGTTGACTATTACCTGGAACATCCTTGTAATAATCATAGTTAGAACCAAGTTAAGCAGCTTTCCATGAAACTCGTTGATTTTCATCTGACAATTCAAGCTCTTCATCGAAAGGTTTATCCTCGGATTCTAGGCCTTGATCTTCCTGCCGAGGTTGGACATACTATAATTATGATTCCTCAATACTTGACTCAACCAAGACTTCTTCTTCACCTATACCAGAACGCATATCAATGTGCTTTGTAATGTAAGCTCGTAAAAGGTGATACTTTTCATGATTTTCCAAATCCTTCAAATGAACAACAAGGGCCAGTATAATCCGGTATCGGTCTTGGAACAACCTCACGCCATGCGGGGGCACGCCGAGTATGCTCAAAAATAATATTTTGCATGATAAAACAACATTTCATTATCAAGTTCATATACCTTCTTTCCAATACTTACATGGCGACCCAACAATTTTGAACTTTGCTTAAGAACTCCAAAAGCAACCTCAACATCTTTCTCTTTGGAATTTGATACTCCAAAACACGCTCATGAATCTTCAATGTAACCTGCTAAGCTTGTGTAATTATCTGTATATTTGGATGGATACCATCAGCCAAGTGATAACCCATGTTGTAATGATGGCGATTGACGACATAACTGTACAGAGGTGCTAAATCTTGAAGAACCTTGGCAAAGAGTAGTGATTGACCCAACACACTCAAGCCATTAATTTACCCGGCCCCGACATTCCAAAAAATGCATGCCAAAATTATAAATCATAGGGTACCAACTTTCTTTTTCGTTACCTCGATAGGTTCTTTTCCAAGCCATTGGAAAATTCTTCCATGGCCACTGCATAGAATCTACATTACCAAGTATTCCCGTAAATCCTTTATTGGCAATCTCCTCTAGTAGTATCTTCACATCTTCTGCGGTGGGTTGACACAAGTATCTTTCTCCAAAAGTGAGGCAAATTATGTCGCAAAATTTCTTCACATAATTGTATATGGTGGTTGCTCTCAATCGAGTATAATCACCAAGACTATCAGATGCATTACTATGCCATTCTTCATCCACTTCAAAAATTCTTGCTCATTTTTTCTCAAACAAGTCTTGCAACATACCAAAACGTTGTTTGAATTGTGTTGAAGTATGAGTACCTCCAATGGTAAAGGAATCCTTCATCATTATTTTAGCACGTTGAATTCTATCATGAAAAAGTGTCGACGTCTTTAAACTTCCTTTGCCCGGTTGACGGATAAAATGCATACGAACTTCCTTACACATTCCACTTCAAAAATTCTTGCTCATTTTTTCTCAAACAAGTCTTGCAGCATACCAAAACGTTGTTTGAATTGTGTTGAAGTATGAGTACCTCTAATGGTAAAGTAATCCTTCATCATTATTTTAGCATGTTGAATTATATCATGAAAAAGTGTCGACGTCTTTAAACTTCCTTTGCCCGGTTGACGGATAAAATGAATACGAACTTCCTTACACATTTGGTGCACAATGTAGTAGCCCTTTCTATTTCATCTTCCGAAGTATCAAAATCAACTCAGTATTTGAATCTCGCATGTGCACAAAGAATACCTATTTAAAACCAACAATCATAATTTCAATTCATTCTATATTAAAAATAATTCGAAAAAAACAACCATTTTTTTTTTACTATTTTTATGTTCAATGTTAAGATGCATTTGTATCAAATGCAATTAATCAATCTAACATCAACAATATATCATGATTCTCAACAAAAATGTGTCTTAAACCCTATAGCAGAATTTACAGAATGATTTTGCGGATGAATACCGAAATTGAAACTTACAATAAAACATCTTTGAGTCCAGAAAAAACATGTGCAAGATTTTGGAAAGATTTAACCTCAAACACCTTCAAAATTGAAAGGGACAAAAAACTCTCTTTTCTTTTCATTGTGTGAAGGAAGAAATGAAGTGAGAGAAATCAAACAAAATTTTTGTCCGCTTGAACCCTCG
>JAJJMA010140722.1:0-13255 GCA_023529015.1 Papaver nudicaule
AAAAAAATACAACAAGGTTTGGCATTGGAACATTCAAGAGAATTACCGGAGTGATTGCATGAGGCAATTTTGTAATGAGAGCAAAACAGGGAGAAAGGATGTTCCAAAAAAATGAAAAAAAGTACTAACTAAAATGCGCAGAGAGGAAAGAAGATGTGTAATATTTTCCATTAACTCAGTAACTAGAGGACCCTCTTCTAGGTGATGACCGTCGGTTTTTCCCTTCCTGTGAACTCCTTTAACTTTGAAACCGATAATGCCAAATCTACAAAAGAAGAAAAACCAATGAGGGGTTGGAAAGTGAGAATTGCTTGCATTATGTGTTGGGCTGCCTTATGTGTTAGATACTTGGACGAACAATATAACAAAAGGTACTTGGAAGAACAGAAAAGCAATCCACCTATTAATGGTTTCAGTGCAATTTGTGCATCCACGTCGTGTTTAGAAACGTCTGGCTCAAATTGTTCAATGTATATTCGAACAGTTGCACCAGCAGAACCAGTTCCCTGCAAATTAAGTTCAATGAGTTCCTGATCTTAAGAGGCAGAAATACACTTAGATAATCCAGCGACTTACTGATAACCGGAAGATTATTCTCGATCCATCAGTGAAAACAAATCGAACGCCCTGTTTGGATGCTACACTGCCGTCCACCTGCGAAATTGTAAAAGATGAGTGCTATCCTGTTTGATAAAAGGCTTTCAACATCTGCAGAACTCAAAAAAGTGAAAGAAACAAATTTTTGGCTGATAATAAGACTTACAGGATCGGTGTAGGTAAAGTCATCTGCAAACTGGAGAGTGTAGCTCCCTGAGATTGGAAATACATTCATTTTCAGGATATTAAAAATGTTGGTGAAAATACAGAATAATACAAGACAGTAGTCTTACCATATTTATCACCGGATTTACTTTTCGAGATCAAATCCCTTAGATAATCCACCATTTTATTTGCTCCTTCAGATTCACATTCCTAAACAAGAAGTTTTTCAAATAAACTTAAATACCTTAAGCCACGAACTAGGATCAGTAAAATTCTAGATCAAAGTTCAGGTGATACTGATGCTACTTACTTCATAATCGTATCTAGAAAAGAAATTTCTTCCATATGTTGCCCAATATTCTGTGACAACGTCAGCAACAGAAACCAGTTTCTCCCCAGCCTTCTTGTCCTTGTTTCTGTATGCAACTATTGACAGCCAAGCTAACACAGCCCTGCACAATCAAGAGTCACTTCAGTATATTTGATGACCTAGCTCATGGTCTGGAAACTACAAAAGATAAGAAAACTTCATACTAGCTCCTAGCAACAAAAGCAAACAAAATATCCTCCTGATGCTTGCTCGTAAGAATGCATGTCTTTGATACTCATCAGTTCCAGACTATCACAGAAAAGTGCTTTACCATATTCCGTCCTTCTCACGGATGTGGTCAGAACCTGTTCCAAAACTTTCTTCTCCACAGATTGACAACTTGCCCGCATCCATAAGATTCCCAAAGAATTTCCAACCAGTAGGAACCTGAATCCACCAAAGCTCGTTTACGATGAAATGCAAGAACAAAATCGGTCGAGTATTGTACAGTATGACAGATTAGTCCGATATTATCATACCTCAAAAAATGGGAGTTTCAGTTTCTCCGCCACACGATCAAGTGCACCACTTGTAGGCATAGATCGAGCTAGACCCTAAAGAAAAAGATGCACGGGTACGCTTTCATTCCCTCACAGAAAAATATGAAGAAAAAAAAAAAAAAAAGGAAAAGGTGCACAATTATACTACCTTGGGACCACTCTTAAAATAAGGAATTGCAGCCTGCGCATTGGCTGCAATGATGGCAACTGAATCTGAAGGAGTAACAAAGAAGCCACTGCCAAGAACCATGTTACGATCACCATCGCCTGAACAACAGAGAGAAATTAACTGGAGCTCAATAAGTTTAAATCCTCCAACCAAAGAGTTGACCAAACAAATTGATGGAAAAGGTTCTAGAAAGCAGATGCTGCTAACATTGATGCTAGAGGATACACACAAGAGACTGAAAACAATTTCAGCAGACAAAAGTATTCGAGTAGAGGAACGGCAATTTTGCTAGTAGATTTAGTAACATATCAATGGACAATGATTGCTAACGGAAGTCCAATCAATTTAGGGCGTCCGGAGAACTAAAATAGGTTGTTACGTTTGAGTTTCGAAAAAAATAGACACATTAAGACCACACCAACCTACCTAACCACCACCAAATGAGCTGGTGTGGCGTTGAACATGATTCCGATGGCCAGGATTACTCTAGTATGGTTTGGAAATTTGGAAGCAAATTAAAAAAATTAAACATGAAACACCAGATTTCTGAATCTGGCAGTGCATGAAACCAACACAACATGTATGATAATGGACCTCACCATCACTTGCTGCACCGACGTCTGGAGCATTCTCCCCATACATAATGTCAACCAACTCCTTGGCATACCTATTTCAAGAGAAAGGCTAAATCAAACATTTATGTTTTTAAATAATGAAAAATACTAATTTATGACGGTTTCATTTTCTTACGTGAGATTAGGGTCAGGATGGCCATGCCCGAAATCTTCTAACGGCACCCCGTTAATAATGGAATCCTACATAATACTTAACAGCTATAGTCAACAACTTCATCAACTATTTGGATATATGTGTTACAGACAATTGGTGATCCAAAACATACTGGATTGGCTCCTAGTGCATCCACAAAGATGGGCTTCGCATAAGCTCCTGTGACTGCATGCATGGCATCGAATATAAACCTGAAAGATTGCACTATTCATTAGATATCAAACCAAAAAGATTCGATGCAAAAAGAAAACATAAGGACAGAAATTGCAACAAATAGATGTCCCTGGTGCCAACTCAAGCTAATGTTGAGGAACTATACTTGGAAGGAACGACAAGAAAATTTACTCGAGCAGAAATATTAAGAAGAACGAAACTGTCTCAGAAGTGAGCTTGTTGAAGATAGAGGCAACATTAGAATCACAATCCAATATTTTTGGGAGAATGTAACATATCAAGAGGGCTAACTAGTAACTACTAACTTTCAGAAATTCCTAGAACACTTTACCAAGTAAAAGTGCCAATACAAACTCCTCTATGGGGTTCAGAATTTAGATGATGAGATATAAGAGCATTGTTGCCGTCTTCCTAAGAACTTCCATAGTAATAAATAGCACTATTTTGTCAAGTAAATAAAGTATTATTAGTTTCATATAGTAGGCAATATAAAATCATCGCTATGTTTGAAAAGCCGCATAAAAATTAACATGATTCGAGCTCTAAAATAGAAAAACTTTCCTTTTAATTCCTTACGTTATGCACTCACATAAAGATAGAAAGGGAACAGAGGAAAGATAAAGGGAAATCACTGCATAACTCTAAGATTTCTGAATTTATAAGGAAAACCACCACCAGAAATCCCACTACATGGTACAACTGTTGGATAAATATTGCATACCTGAAATCTGGTCGGGATAAAAGACTTTTAATAAGTGGGAAATCAAATACATCCTGCATACATAACACTGAATCAGCAATTACTTAACCATGGTAAATTTTACCTAAAGTTTCTTCGAAATTAAGTTACCTTCATTAGCTCCAGATAGTCTGCAACAGGGTCTATCACTTCCACGCTGAAGCTCCCATACTCTGTAACTCCGAGATGAGACAGATCAACATCTGGAATGGCTGCCGTCTTGATTTCAGAAATCTGAGCATATGATTTTCAGCATTTGAAATCAATTACTTTTCATCATCGAAAAACTGTTGCTTGCTCATGATCATCATGAGTTACTTTTTGGATTTGTAATGTGCCATTTCAACTATAAGGTCGCCTACTTGTGAACAATAAAACTAGGCTTAGTGCAAAGAGGGAAGGACACGTAGTTGGAGCTGATCATAGACGTGCTTCATTGATGAAACCATCCCAACAAATTCCCTGCCCAGGGAATTCTACCCGAAACTGACTCCTAAGATCAGCTCTTCCTAGAGGAAACTTTACTGAGGTTGGCAAATGGACACATTATATGCTGAAATAATAAGTACAGCCTCGAATCCGACCTATAGTGTATTATCTCAATTCCCCCACGACACCCAGAATCTCCCAGAAAATTATGACTCTAGACAAGCCTCATTAGTGCGCTTATGCCAGACAACAACAGAAGACAATCACAATTCACATGCATGCACTATAGGCTTTCCGAGTATAATGAGATGCAGAATAAGAATATGGTGCAATTAGAAGCTGAAGTGAATGGAGCTATCTACAAACAAATGAAAACAATAAAAAGGGGAGAATGATCAACATGTTGAAGATGTTTAGATACATACAGAAAGAGTATTCCCGTAGATTTTGTCAGTAATTGATTCAGGTGCAGGTTGACCACTGCTGTAGTTGAACTGTAAAGCAGAAATGAAACAATGGATATAAAAACATCACCAACAGAAAGTTAAAAAGTTATATAACCTAAAGGATATCTTAAAGAGCAAGCACTATGGGATTCCACAAATCCATAGGAAATCTCCCTGGATTGATGGAGCTACCAGTACAGGCTCCCTCCACCAAAAATTTATGCCTGTTTACATAAAATTTTAAAATTTGGTCTCGTGAAAGATGAAGTCACATTGAGTCACCTTGATACCCCAATCATATTCAGGTCCACCGGGATTATGACTTGCGCTCATTATGAAACCACCATTGGCCTGTCATAAAGATACCAGGTAACAAATGAGATTTTAGCCACATAAGGAGAGATGTCGAAGAATAGAGAAATGAAAAGCTTATCTTGCCTTCTGTTTGCGTATAACGGCTGAAACAGCTGGTGTTGATAAAATGCCATCCCTGCCACAAGGATATTTAGTTTTAGTTAACCATAGTAAGATTTCATCAAATAACACTGTAACACATAACTACAACGCGTATACTGAGATGAAACAGACAGACGGACAAACAAAAAGCGGCAAACACAAACTTCACTCAAATTGGTTATGGAGTTATTGTTTGCCACATACTTCTAGTATTCAATATGGCATCCAGAGGTCAAACATTCTCTCCAATTGGCTACACTACTAGATAATGGACTTTTAGGTAAAAAAACACTACATAGTAGCAATATGATATCCTTATCGCCTTCTCTTCAAAGCTGAACTCCACTAAAATCTTTAACCACCTCTACATTTCTTCTGCTGATTGAACAAACATTATCAAATCAAACGAACTACAAACCTGCCAACTAGAATTTTTCCAACACCATTCCCTGCTGCAATTTTGATAATGATCTGCATTGTTTTGAACAATCACAAGTTCTCAATCAAGAAATTTAACATTACGATAAATGAAGAAAACAATTTAGTAATGAAACAGTTAAGCACACCTGTGCAGCCTCTTTATTGAAGTATCTACCATCACCTCCTAACACCAACACCCCATTCTTGAAATCTTCTGGCGGCAAAGAATTAAACAATGCCTACATTCCACAAAACACCAGATCAGAAAACAAAACATTAACAGAAATTCATGTATGTGCAAAGTACCCAGCCAAAATTGGCATGATGCAAATGTCAAAAACACATCAATTTTCATTTCCATTTGATAAATGGCCATAAACTAGGCTTCCCAACCAAATCATTACCATGAGTTTCACCAAATAGAAACGTTTTTATCACTAGCATCATGCAAATTTTACCTACATTGTAAAATAAAATGCAAACACCAAAATCCAAAGATACACAACAAGAAGAAAAACTCAATTACCTGGATCCAATTAGCTAAATAATTCTCTTGCAAGAAAACCTTAACCTAAAAACAACAACCATACATTTCACTCCAATCAGTTTCAAAGTCATTTACAGTGAAATCAATGTAACATTAACAAGATCAACAACAAAAACCTTTTTACGCAAACCGCTAGTTCCAGTCTTTTGTCCTTCAATTGGCTTCGTAGGAACTGAATCAATCTAATCAAAAACCAAAATGTCAGACATAATAAACATACACACAAAAAAAAATCCAAAAATCAAACATAATTCCGAGAGTAAAACCTTGATTCCTTGAGAATCAACAACAGTAGATGAAGACGTCGACGGCGAAGAAGAAGAAGAAGCCTGCACAACAAAAATCGACGGCGAAGACGATGATGACAATGTTCTTCTTCCAAAAGTAAACGAAGATGATGATTTAGTTTTCAAAGGATTAAATGAAGATGATTTTACTGTTGATGATGATGATGAAAATGAGAGTTTAGTGAATATTACATTGTCTAATCTTACGGCGCTAGCCATGGCTCTTTTTCGGAGTTGCAGAGGGAACGAAGGAAAAGGAGAAGAAGAAGTATTTTAAGTGAGAGTGAAGTTATGAAAAGTATGGAGGAGGAGATCCCGTGATTATAAGTTTGAGTACTTCTATGGACTGTTGCCACATGTTCAAATTTCTATATTCTTTACTTGGAAACAAGTATATTCTTCTTATCCCCTCTTGGACGGACCAGAATTATTGAATGTAGTAACTACTTCCCTTCAACAAACTAAACTAAATGATTCGGATCAAAAAAAACCTTGCGTCATCACGGCAGACTCGTTTGAATCACGGCAGATTTCAAAAAAAATTCAAAACTCGATCACCCGGGTGTAATGAGGCTATCCCTTATCTCAGTGTCTAAAATACCCCCACACATATTAAGCTACCGATTAACTAAAAATAAGTTACCGATTAAGCTAACCTAATTACTAATTTAGCTACTTAGCCACCGATTACTTTAGTTCTTTTCAAAAAAAAAAATTCATTTGAGAGGGAGTTAGAAGAAGAAGAAGAAGAAAAAGAAGAAGTTTTTTTTTTAGAAGTTGAGATGGTTGTTTTGAGTGAGATTGAGCGGGGTGAATCTTCTTCTCTTGAAGATGATCATGCTACGAATTCCTCTTACGTTAAAGAAGCCATGGATTGTTGGAACTCTACCATTCTAGAGAAAAGTCATGAACAAGAGTGTTTGGAAGAAAATCAAGAATCAAAGAAGGGAAAGGAAGTGAACTCGACTCCAAATGATCAGGTAGCTCTCTAATTTGAAACCCATTAGCTTGTAATGGTTGATTGACGTATGAAAAATCAAAGTTTGCATGCTTTGAATGTTGCAGTTAGAATATTCGGTAGATCCAGGCCATTAGTGGAGCCACCGAATATCCCAACCACCATCCGTACATGCACAATAAAGTAACCATTCGGTAGCTCGAAATCTCTTCTAAGCTACCGAATGTACACTCGGTAGACTACTAAGCTACCGAATGTATACTCGGTGGCTCAAATGGTTACCGATTCATATTTGTTTTTGGTACAGAATATTGGCCAAACCTCATCTATATTCGGTGGCTTAATTAGCTACCGAGTGATGCTTTCCAGTACTACTCGGCAGTTCATATATTTCATCGAGCTACCGATTGTTGTTAATTTTCCAATTTAGATGTCTAAAGTTTTCAATCTTCTTTGTAGGTTGTACCCTTTGGGGACCTTCCCGAGGATGATGTTGTTGAATATGATTCATATTTGCGACCCGATACCTCCTCACACTATCTAACTGACTTGGTATGCCTCCTACACTTGTATTTATCTATGATTTTATCCCTTTTGGTTTGGTTTTCTAATTGTTGTGACTTTCTCGTCTAGACATGGAAAGAGAGGAAAGATGCAAAGGATTGGCTTGAGGTGCGTGCAAGAGAGAACATGTGCGTAGTAACCACGGGTCGAAATTCAAGGTGGAATAGGTTTGAAATGATTTGTGAGTGCGGTAGGAAGGATGAGAGTCATGATGCAAAGGGTTATAAGTGTATAAAGAAGACCGACAGGATCTACGATACTCATTCAAAGAAGACCGATTGTCCGTTCAAGCTTCTTTATAATCTAGGACGTGATGAATTGTGGAGAATGAAAGTAATGAATGGTTATCACAACCATGATCCTCCGGAAAGTCTTGTTGGGCACGTTGCTTATGCTAAGTTGACTCCACCTCAAATGGATATTGTAAGGGCGATGATGGGCACAAGTACCGGGAATCAAATCCTCACTATGATAAGGGAGCAAGACCCCAACAACTTGTCTACTTTGAATACAGTTAAAGCCGCGAAAGCCATGTTTAGTAAGATTGATTGGGATGGTCGATTGATTATGTCTCAATCGGCTTGGTTATGCGAGCAACACAACTACACAATGAGAAGACAAACCATTAACGGGGAAGTGAAACGTATTTTTTTGGCTCATCCGGATATGATTAAACTTGCAAGATGCTTCCACCAATTTTTGTTGATTGACTGCACTTACAAGACCAATAAATACAACATGCCGTTGATCAATATTGCTTGCCACACATCGGACAAACAAAGTTTCACCGTGGCTTAGGGTTTGATGGATAGAGAGATCAAACCAAGTTATGTTTGGATGTTGAACAAGGTGAAGAGTCTTTACAATCCGGGTGAAATTCCAAACGTTTTCGTTACGGACAACGAACAAGCCTTGATGAATGCCATCCAAGAAGTATTTCCTGGTTCCCACAATATTCTTTGCACTTGGCACATCCAGTGTAACATCAGAGCGCGTTGCAGAAAGCATATTCAACCGAAAAGGCGTCCAAAAGGTGCGGACATTGAATTAGAGGAACGAGAACGTCTTAGTAAACTCACCGATGCACAACGAGAGGAAGAGGACAAAAAGTTTGAGGAGGCGTTTAAGGATGGTCACCGATTATTTTTGCTATTTCAAAAAGGATGGGATAAGATTGTTTGGTCTATGACCGAGGCGGAGTATGAGCTGAACCCGGAGGCTTGGATATTCGAGTGGAGTCAGAACCCAAAACACAAGTTGGCAGTAGAGTATTGTCAAAAACAGTGGTTGCCGCTAAAGGAGATGTTTGTCCGTGCATGGACATATGATTATAAAAACTATAAGAATGAGGCAACAAGTGTGGTGGAGGGTCAACATGGGAGACTGAAAAGAATTCTTCAAGGAGGTCAAAATGGGGTTGTGTCGCTCCAACATGGTATTCACGAGTTCAGCAAGCGTGATTTGACCAGAATAAAGGCAAGAATGGAGTGGAGTAGGCAAAGATATTTTAAAAAGTACAAAGGTCATCCACTTCTTCGTGGTTTAACTTCTAGAGTGTCGACATGGGCCATAAATCACATGATGAAAGACTTTAAGTGGTATATGGAGCACGGTGTGCCGGATGATAATTGCAATTGTAAGACGATGTCGGGGATCGGACTACCTTGTCCGCATAAGCTTGGTAAGTACGTACATAGAATTGATATGAATGACATTGATCCGTTTTGGAAGCAACTATCTTTCACTCCAAATCCCTCAAAGAACCCCCAAGTTGCTTTTACGGAAACGCCATTGTGTCATCGGATCGCTACAATGTACGACGAGAACGATTTTTCTCAAAAGCAGAACCTCCACGACGACTTGGAGGTGGCAATGCACCCCTTTTTAAATTTAGATAAAGAACCAATGAAGCAAAAGCCACCAGGAAGACCGCCAACCCTTAAACCAAGAAAACTAGAAAGACTGGAGTTGAGAATATGAAGATTTCGGCCACAAAGCAGCAGAATTCTTCTGAGTGTGATCCTTCTCTGCATGAGCACACAGAAGCTGACTTTGCACCGGATCCGGTTCCAAAAAAAAGGGGACGACCCATTGTTGACAAGGGAGAATGTTCAAGGCAAGTGAAACCAAAGTCGTCGACAAGGGAGAGTGTTGGTGATGTGTTGGTAACAACTACGGTACGTCCTCCCATTCTCTCTCAACATTATTTAGAAGAACTTCCGGAATGTGTACGGAAATTTGTTTTAGCAATCGATGATGTTCCACGTGATGGAAATTGTGGTTTTCACGTCGTTGTGGAGCAACTTGGAATACGCCAACAAGTTTTTGTCGACAACCTCACTCCAGTGGGATATACACGGAAGAAGATGGGAGAGCAACTCCTCAAGGACAAGGAATTCTATATTGGAATGAATTTGGAAGGTAATCGTAGGGATAAATTGAAACAATTCAACGATGATCTTGCCCGTATTAATGGCCGAAAGAATATGAAGACGGTTGTTCCCAAGTATTGGATGCGTATGCCATGGTGTGGATATCTAATTGCTGACTCATTCGATTGCGTTGTCCATTATTTTTCGATTGGGATAGGTCATTGTTCGACTTTTGTACCTACAAGATCGGTTTGTACGGAGGAAAACGTCGGTAGAAGAGTCTTCATAGCGTTTATAGGCCCCGACCATTTCATTGGTTTGAGGTTAAAAGAAGATTGTCCCCTACCTCCCATGGCAGGGTATTCAACCCATTTTCCAGACAACCACTGTAGTGCTTGGATTGAGAAGTATGCGTCCAACATAGAAGATTGGAAGGTTCAACATCCCCTTCCGAGCGGCACGACTGATGTGGAATAAGGTATGTATCTTAGTGTGGATGAATTTTGGGCCTTTTATTAACAATATATCTTGATTAGAGCAAGCTTTTTGGGTTAAATGAAACTTGTACTTGGAACATATTATGGTAAATGCACTTGTTTGGATTTCTGTTCTTATATTCGGTAGCTCCTTAATGCTAATTATGTACCAGTCGGTAGCTCATACGTATTCTGTCAGTATAAACAAATTTAAGGAAAGCATACTCGGTAGACAATGAAAGCTACCGATTGTAAACTCGGCAGATCATTGGGTTACCGATTATATTGATTTTTGGTACAGGATATTGGTACAGATATTCGGTAAGTATAATTTAACTACCGAGTACATATTCGGTAGCTTGTTTACTAACCCGATTTACCGAATGGTGCATCACCCAAAGGGAAATACAACCTTATTTCACTACAATTCATCGGAAGTTTCATCTTCTCAATCCCTACTTCTAACCAGACCTTCTAACCTCAGAACTCAGTACTCGGAGATATGTCGGAGCATACGTCTTAAGATACATATAATGTTGTAAATGCTTGAATTCGCCTCCATGTCGTATGTCCCAAAGTACGTTGGTTTGTGCCACCTTGAATCACAAGATAAATAGAAGTTAGTTACAACCTTCAATATTGTATGAACATTGGAAGTGTAAAAATACTCACTTGGTCTTGGATGGAACGAGAGCCATGAGATCGTCTAACCCATTTTTGAATCCGAATATAATCTTTGAAGATCATCTTTAGGTGGTCGAATGCGTCGCTTAAGTCCCTCCATTTACGGCCTTTTGGATTCCCATCTAATTCAACGTGGATTTCTTTAACTCTCTTCCAAAACATTGAGTGGCGTTCTGCTGGTCGTTCAAGGTACACTGGAATAAACGATTTGATAACCATAAGCTCGTCTTCATTGGTGAAACAAATATAATCACCCATTTTTCTTGAAGATAAGTTTTGGTTTTGAGAGGGCAAGATAAGTTTTGGTTGAACCTCTTACCTCGGCACAATAGATTGCTTGCGCCCAAGAGCTTTTGTAACCAAAAAGCAATTCACCACCATCGTTAGGGGTTCCAGGAGGTTTTTCGTCATCGTGACCTGCGATCATTTTGAATTTCAAGTGCTCCTTACTTTTCTTATCAGCATTATCTTCTCCTTGACCAGCAGGTTCTTCTTCTTCTTGTTCAATCTGAGTTGTAGGTGCAGGAGCAGCCCTAGCTTGTTTTCTACTAGCTCCACCTCTACCTGCACCACCTCCACTAGAAACACCTCTAATAGAGTTACCTTCAGCACCTAAAGTCCCTGTACTTGGAACACCCATATCTTGACTCCATCTCTCTGCAGCAGCAGCCCTAGAATCCTTTTTAGCAGCCTTAGCAGCAGCAGCCTCCTGTTCTTTTTGTTTGCGGTGTTTAGCGGTCAATTTCTGACCCCCTTTAGTTCGTGCTGGTAGACTTTCCGGAGATTGGATATTTAGATTGTATTGTTCAGGCCTGTCGAATCTTCGCTTTGTTCTAATTTCCTTGGCCCTAATGTATACCAAAGTACAAAACAAAGAAAAGAAAAACTTTGATATCAGGTTCTAAAACAAAGTACAAGTGTCTAGCAACATTCGGTAGTTCATGTAACTACCGAGTAGTGTAAAATGGAAGGCACAAAACACTTACTCGGCAACCAAAAAAGAAACCGAGTAAGGAGAATTGACACTCGGTAGCTTGGTATAGCTGCCGAGTACTCATACTCGGTAGCTCGATAAATAAATGAGTTACCGAGTGCTGTTAAACCCTTCGGCAGGACAAAAATACTCGGCAACCAAAAGAACTATCGAGTAAGAAAAATTGTTACTCGGCAGGAGAAGTTGCTACCGATTATAGCTTAAAATTTTTACAGATATGACTTATCATACTCGGTAAGTCAAAAGAGCTGCCGAGGAGAGTATAATCCATAAGCACTCGGTAAGCAAAAGAGCCACCGACTCTGTAAATTTTCATACTCGGTAGCTCTATAAGCTACCGAGTTAGGATGTTCATACATAAACCCTAGTTTTTCAGGGCGAAAAATGAAAACCCTAATTGCTAAATTCATACATAAAGCTTGAGAATTACCTCACTGAAACCATTGGGTTTGGTGGAACCAATTCTGGTGGAACCACTTCTTTCAATACAGCATTCTCTCTATCATCTCCTTCGAACCAAGTGCGAATTTCTGGGTCGGAGTCGTCTTCTTCGCCTGCAATTTCTCGTCGAATTGAAGGGGTAGTAGAAGAAGAAGATGTTGGACTAGCAGGAGGAGTGGGTTCTTTCTCCTTTCCTTTATTCTTTTTCGGAGCCATTATATCTACGATGAATCGTTATCGAATCGACGCTTAACGACGAATAATCGACGATGAAATCAAATAATTGAGAAGCCACCGAATAGAATTGGGAATATGGGTTGAGAATGGTGGTAAAAGAGAAGATATGGGCGGAATTGGGTGGTGATAGAGGATGAGAATGGTGGTTGTGGAAGAAAAGGGGAAGGGGAAGGGAAGAGGAGAAGGGAAGGAGGAGTTACAAATTTTCATTCGGTAGGTTTAGGGTATAAAAATTAGGAAAAGGGTATTGCAGACATTTTACGTATAAGGGAAAGGGTATAACTGGTTTTTCGCCCACCCATTTAGCCATCCCTTAACGCGTCAAGCTGGATGGCCGAATAGGGCAAATCTGCCGGGATTCAAACGCGTCTGCCGTGATGACGTGAGGATAATAACTAAACTAAATGACAACTTTTTCGCTAAAGGATCTTGAGACCAAAT
>JAJJMA010140726.1:8512-18561 GCA_023529015.1 Papaver nudicaule
GATTAATAAAATGTGCCTTTCTTAGCTCCCATCCAATTCTTGTAAGCTTATTTCAGTTGATAATGATTAATACAATTTTAATACCACCAAAAAAAAAAAAACACTTTTTTTTATATACACAAGCTCGCCACCAATTTTCAAGGTCATCAACACTTTTTTGTGCAGGTTGAAGAATTTGCAGAAGTAGGTACACTATTGCTAGAGACAACGATAGTGAATGTCAGGTTTGAAACCTCCTAATCATCAGTCTCATACGCGTCGGAAGACTCGTCAAGTGTTACTGCCAGGGCACGAGTACCAGTGTATTTTCTGGTATTTGGACATTCTTTCGAAAAATGACCGAATCCTTTACAAGTAAAGAATTGGGGTTGGTCATCACTGTCCTCTTTTGGTTGTTCCCTTTTTGGAGTAACACGATCATGAGGTCGATGTGAGGTGGGAACATTTTTTACGAACCTCTTGTTTCGTCGCTTTAGAATATCACGAAATTGTCTAGTAATAAAAGACATAGTAGTTTAGTTCTTCCTCAAATTTTACGTCCAAGACATCATCACATTGCTGGGATTATGTTTTCTCTTTTCAGAAGATCCTACATCATTCCTTTTAGCATTGAATGCAATGCTGTCTCTTTTTGTCACATTGTGCTCGTGGTCAAAAATTTTGAGTTTACCTACCAGTGTACTTCGGGTGAGTTTGGACAAGTTAGTATTTTCTTATAGGATTGCATGCTTTTTAGCTTCGTACCTGGATGGCAGAGACCTGAGTATCTTACACACGATATCCTTCTCTGGAATAGCTTAATTTACCCAAAAATGAGGCATTAACTATTTCAGATAGTCTAAGGTGGAATTCCTCGAAGGTGTCGTCATCGCTCATACGAAGATTTTCCCAGTCAGAAGCGAGAGTCTGTAGTGGGGCTTCCTTTTCAGAGGTATTCCCTTCAAAGACGGTTCCAATATATTCCAAGCTTCTTTCGAGGTTTCACATGTAGACACGTGATGAAAGAGATCCGAAGTAACCGCATGAATAATAGCATTCAAACCATCAGAGTTTTTATTGGCCTTTGTATGTTCATCGCCTTCAAAGTCAACCAGTTCTTTATATTCGGACGTAGAACCAGTTTTGAAGGGTCGAGAATAGCCTTTGACAACCAACATTCAGGTTTCAAAGTCTCTAGACAAAAGAAAGGACCGCATAGCGGATTTCCACCAAAGATAGTTTGTCCCATCAAATCTTGGAGGTACGTTGACCGAACTCGAATCATTGTTCTTATTCATGTTTTTCTTATAGGTTGGATCGAGCCAAACACAGATTGTTAGATCTTAAGGTGTTTGCCTACTCTTATACCAATTGAAAAGACGAGGGTACTGAGTACACCACCAATCTTTTATTTTAGTCCACCTATAAGTCAAACCTTGAACGGTTCCTGTAATCAAGAACTCAAGAACAAGATCTCTTTCGTCACAGATTGATTGACACAAGGGAGTCAATACAAGATCCGAAAGGCTATGTCAACAACCAAGTTTGATACTTTAATTATATATGACAAGTCAAATATAACGTGGAAATAGAGTAAAGTACACACAAGATTTTTGTTAACGAGGAAACTATAAACTCGTATAAAAACCCCGAGACCTCGTCCAGTTTGAATACTCTTAAGAATTAAGCCGCCAACACACCCACTCTCAGACTTCAGACTAGCTGTCGCAGACAATATGACCCTAATACGACTATTAGTCACAAATATTTCCCCTAAGTATTCCTACGCCTCCAACCACAGCAAGGTGGTCACGCACTCCCCTAAACAAACAGACGCCCGTTACTGTCTTGCCTAAGAGTTGCTTCACAGTCCGTCGTGAAGACTATCGCTACCAGACCTCAAACCGGATGACAACAACCTTAATGGACAAAAACCAAATAGCGGCAGGTGAAAAAGCAGGGGTACCGAAATACAACTAACTTTTCGTTTGGGCTCGTGAGTCTTATGGTAAGATATGGACGATCTCAAAAATCAATATCCAAATCTTATTAACTGGAGTTAGGATCACAAGTGATCAGTCCCTAACGCAAGACAAGTCTTGGTGAATCCCTCGTAGGGATTGGGACCAACTCGACAGTTACAATAACGTACTTCTTGTGTTTGGTTTAATTATATAATCAAAGAATATAATGCGGAAAGTAAAGCACATAAGACACCAGAGATTTTTTTTAACGAGAAAACTACGACCTGCAGAAAAACCTCGGGACCTCGTCCAGATTGAACACCGCACATTACTAACTGTCTACAAACACTAGCCTACTATAAGACTTCAGTCTAGGATGTTGTAGAGACCAACTCGAACCCTCCAAGTGAATTGGCTACTGTCGCACTCCTTACGTCTCTAGATCCCTCACAGATCGTCACGCACTTGATTCCCCTAGTTGACATCCTTTACGACCTAAGAGTTGATTCAACCGTTGTTAAAGGCTTATGTTAACAATACCGGTTTGCAACCTTAATTACTGACTGAATGTTTTGAACTGTCCTCTTCAGTTTAACATACGTAAAGTGACTTCCTTCGGATTGCTCCAGGTCATACGGAAATCTACTTACAAACGGGGGCTGACAAGTAAACCGAGTAAACTATGCCCAACTTGTCTCTACCTCAGTAGTAAAAATAATCACTTAAGAAACTTATACAACCGGAGCTAACTAGGTCTTACAACACCAAGTGCAGTCGTGCGTTGCTTCCTTCAACCTTGTATGTAATGTATCAGTTCTTGAATATCCTTATTGCAGAAGAGAAGGACTATGGAATAGACAAGAACGTGATCAGGTTACCAACGTTACAGGTTAATCCGATAACAACCACAAAGGTACTTTCTCCTACCCGTGCTTCCCAACTCTCAAGAGAAGTCTTTATAGTCGTTAGGTAATTAACACAGCGGAACTGCTACCTAATTAAGGATGACTATACCACAACAAGCTCACTCCGAAGTGTAAAGATTTTACGATCAATTCCACAGAGAAACTTCACTTATGCTTGATGTTTGTTGTTTTCGTTCTTTAACCCTCTATTTATAGCTCTCAATAAAATAGGTTGCTTTGAGACAAAACAACTAGTTACTTGGTCCACAAGTTTAGCAAGTGCCTGTGTAAACGAACCCGTTACTTAGTTTGAACACAAAGAAACCCTAGATATATCTCATTTGGAAATATTTTATCATTTATCTGCCAAGTGATTTGTTATCTCAAAATCACTTCAAGATAGATATCTAACAGACCATAGATAATCTTTATCTTATTGACTCATTGAGATTCGTTAGATGGACCACATAAGATATTTACAAGTTGAAAAAGCAGGGGTACCGAAATGCAACCAACTTTTCGTTTGGGCTCGTGAGACTTATGGTCAGATCTAGACGATCTCAAAAATCAATATCCAGATCCGTTAACCTGAGTTTGGATCTCAAAGGATCAGTCCAACGCAAGCAGGATCGTGGTAAATCCAATGGATGGATTGAGGACAATGATCCGGTTTGTTAATAACGTACTTCTTGTGTTTGCTTTAATTATATAATCAGAGAATATAATGTGGAAGTAAAGCACACAAGACACCAGAGATTTTTTTAACGAGGAAACTACGACCTGTAGAAAAACCTCGGGACCTCGTCCAGATTGAACACCGTACAGTACAAACTGTCTACAAACACTAGCCTACTATAAGACTTCGGTCTGGGATGTAGCAGAGACCAATTCCAACCCTCTAAGCAAACTGGCTACTGTCGCACTCCTTACGTCTCTAGACCCCCCGCAGATCGTCACGCACTTGATTCCCCTAGCTGACGTCCTTTACAGGCCTAGGAGTTGCTTTAAACGCTGTTAAAGGCTAGTGTCAACAATTGCAGCTTTGCAACCTCAATTATCGACTGTATGTTTGAACTGTCCTCTATCAGTTTGATACACAAAGTGACTTCCTTCGGATTGCTCCAGGTCATACGGAAATCTACTTACAAGCGGGGGCTGACAAGTAACCGAGTAAACTATGCCCAACTTGTCTCTACCTCAGTTGTAAAAGAAGAATCACTTAAGAAACTTATACAACTGGAGCTAACTAGGTCTTACAACACCGAGTGCAGACGTGCGTTGCTTCCTTTCAAAACCCTGTATGTAACGTATCAGTTCTTGAATGGCCTTATATTAGAAGAGAAGGACCATAGAATAGACAAGAACCTGATCAGGTTACCAAGGTTACAGGTTACTCCGATTTCAACCACTAAGGTCTCAATATCCTACCTGTGCTTCCCAACTCTCAAGAGAAGTCTTTATAGTCGTAGGTAAAATATCAAGAGGAACTGCTACCTAATAGAGGATGACTATACCACAACAAGCATTCACCGAAGTGAAAAGAGTTTTACGATCACTTCCCAAAGGACCTTCACGTATGCTTGATGCTTGCAGTATTCGTCCTTAGACACCTCTATTTATAGCACTCAATAAGATAGGTTGTTTTGGAATAAAGCAACTAGTTTCCTGTTCCACAAGTTTAGGAAACCCTAACTTGCAAACCAAGTAACCTAGATTTATCTCAATTGGAAATCTTTTATCATTTATCTGCCAAGTGTTTTGTTAGCTCAAAAACACTTCAAGATAGAGATCCAACAGACCAGAGATAATCTTTCTCTTATTGACACATTGAGAATCGTTAGATGGACCACAAAAGATATTTTGTGATAACCAAGTCCAACTAAGAGATAAAGGAGTTCAGAGTATAACCAGAGTGAAAATCCAGAAAATATTCACTTGGGACGGTTCGCAAACCGTCCATCTGAATCACAGCCAAAAGTATCAATTTTGAGGTTCACGTAGGTACGTGTACAAAATGACACTTTGGAACTCAGGAGAAATTCCGAGTTTCTGTTCACGTACGGTTCGAGAACCGTCCGCCATTCAGATTAGGGTTTAACTGGACCCGCTGGAAGTTCTGGGCTTAACCAGTACTTAGACGTGTGTGACGCCCTCAGCTGTAATCCACTGGACTCTTGCTCAAGAGTACTCCTTTAGATTCACCCATATCCAACAAGTGATTTGCAAGCAAACCATTGCAATGGACAAATGGTATCGAATTTATCTCATGCATTCTTGTAACCTTAGTATTTGCGGGAACAAACACCAACATAACACATGGTCATGTAGACAAGAACAAGATCTCAATCGCTATTAATATCACTACTAAAGTAGCCGACTATTTCGAAAGATAGAGAAAGTAGAATAAAAGAATTTCCATAAAAGTCATAACTCCTACTAACCTTTTGTCGATGAAGAATAAATGATGTCTTCTTTGTCTTCACAGTCTTCGTCTTCAAGGTCTCTACTACTTAGTCTATATCCTAATTCCGAAATCTAAACCCTAGTAGGCTAAATCAAGAATTGTGTTTTGACACCTAAAACTGACAACCAGCTTGACATACCAACGCTAGTGGGTTTGACCGGACAATGCCCTAACAATCTCCCCCTTTGTCAATAAGTACTAACCAGATGTATCTTGATTTCTTGAATTCTTCAACTTCTCCCTTGAGTTTTGATGTGTTCATTGAACTCTTGTTAATGAATTCGTAGACAGCAACTACAACATATCCAGCTCAAACAACCACAAAGGTACGCTCAAGCTTACATGGGTTAATATTCTAATCCCACATGTTGTTTGTGCCAAGAGTAAAAATCTGAGCAAACTTTAAAGTTTGTGTATCAAAACTTTTTAAAGTGATTCTACTCATTCCTGAATGAAGCTTCTTCTCAGCTTTAATTACTCCCCCTTACTTGATACTTTGAAAAAGCACAACAAGTAAGCACATGGTGTTCTCCCCCTATGGTTATGCACCACAAGAACAAGAACCATACACATTCTCCCCCTATTTGTCACAAAAATATGACAAAGTAGTTCGAGACTAGGGTTTCATAAACCTATGAGGATAGGTTAAGCTAAGTATTCACATACCAAGTTTAAGATGGTATAACTAGGAAATCCGAACGAAGATTCCTGAGTTCTCATCTTTTGGAGAAATATAGATACACTTTTCTCCTAATATTCCACAACCACGCTCCCCAAAAAGATTTGTTATTAAGCGCAAGTTCAAGTTAAGAACTCTCCCCCATGTGGTGTTATTCCATAAAGAACAACTTACAAAGTCTAACATGGACATAAACAATTTAATGTTATCCAGTTTTGCTTTGTTTAAAATCTCTTTCCCTTGGCCAATTTTTTGGAAAAGAGTATATGATTCCGAGTTTGCGAAAACCCTAAAAATCATATAATCAAAAGTTTCTTGACCGTGAGAAAAAGCATAACTTTTGTAAATAGACATAACTTTGCATCACTACCGAGGCAATGGAAAAAGCTATGTGTTGCAATAAGATTGAGGTAGACAAATCAAGTATTGCAAACATCATTAATAATCATCTAAAAAGAACTTTTATTAATGAAATAAAGTAGTACATGCTTGAATCTCTAAAAAGCATGAAAAGGCAAACTACTTATACATATAGTTTATTTTCCCTAGGCAAAAGTAAGAACAAGTTATCAAAAGGAATCAACTAATCTGATCTACTAAGAAACGAAAACAAACAAAGACTTAACTTTGTTCACTGCCAGTGGTGTTTTCTAACTCTTCTGAACTGCTCCAAACTGCCATGGTCAGATCCATCATATATTTGCGATCAGGATGTTTTGAAGCAAGTAGATCGAGTTGTTTCTGTAGACAAATAACATTATCTTCAAGACGTTTCTGTCTTTTGATAACAGTGTGAAGTAAACTCACGACTTCATTGTTGTTATTGCTCTGAGTTTCTTCTGCAGAATGATTGTTAACATTAGTCAACATCTTGAAAATAGAGTTGTCGATGAGTGGCTGAGGCTCACCAAGCAATTTACCCGAGGGTTTAACATTGTAAAGATCACAGATCCTTCCAATGAGACTTGGAAACCCAAGGTTTTTGCCGTTACGAGTCATTACACTCATATGATAGATAATCATTTCACATAAGTTTATTTCTCGTTTGCTCCTTAAATAGTAAACCAATTCTGCAAAGTCATGATTCCACACAGAGTTGACCATCATGGAAGGACATAGGTTAGCCACACCCAGCTTCCCAAAGGCTTTCAACTCTATAGATAGATCTTCTGTTGGAAATTTCCAACCCCAAGTAACTTCTCGACCTATCAGTGTCATGGAGATTTTTTCATTGGTTGGCCTTGAATCCACAGGTCTAGGTAGTGTAATACCTTGTTTGGACAGACCTGTGAGAGATGCTATAAGATCACAGTTTACATCTATCACGGTTTTCCCAACCATTGTTTTAAAGCTTAAGTTATCATCATCAGTTCTGTAGGGGGTAAAATCCCTCGGAACACGTGTCTCGCATCCAAGAAGCCAAGCCGTACCGAGAGGATCGGCAGCGAGATCTCGGATCAACCTAAAGAGGGAGAAGTCACGCACAAGCGAAGTGAAGACTCGGAGAGAAAGGGATTCGGATCATGTCAAGGGACCGAAGCCCTAGACTCAACCTCGGAACGACAGCGAATAAACCGCCTTACTCGACAGGGACTGACACCACCACGATTGAGTCGTTTGTCTTTATTAGCTGTAAACCACCCAAGCTTGGCCTATATAAGGCGAGCTTGGAAAACGTTGTAAGGGTTGGATTCTTTCTGGGTTGAGCCTAAGCAGCAAGAGAGAGATTAGGTCTGTTATCTCCTCTGGTTCCTTAGGGTTATCTTCATGTAATCACAACATCGAAATACATACATATCTTCTTATGCTTAGTCTTTACAGTTATAAGTTTAGTCTTTAATCATTGTTCTTCGTATCCTCGGTACTGTTCTTGTGTTCTTCGCACCATTGAATCTCAACTGAAATACTGTATGTATGAGTAGATCTGATGGATATGGCTCCTTGAGTACCTATGCAGATTTTCTACTCGTACAGTTTGGCGCTAGAAACAGGGAATGATTAAAACAACTTAGGGTTTGCCTGTGATTATTCGGGTTTTCAAATTTTTTGATATATTTTCCTATGCCTTCTCAAAAGATTTTCAAAGGCTTGTTTTCCGAAAAGAAGCTCCTGTACCTTAAGCATCTAAAGGACCTTAAAGGCTTTGGCATGTATAAGAGTTTTTTAGCATAGCATCAGGTGATAAAATCATCCATTAAAGAGTTCTCAAAACCTTGGTACGATGACATCGATTTCCAAGAGAGGCAGCTTATATTTGCTTTAAACCTTTTGCAGCATAGAATCCCGCTTTGCGACAAACAATTACAAATTTGTGCTATATCAAAAAATTCATTTTAGGGCTTTCAAAACTCATGTTATACATAAAAATCCATTTTTAGGGTTTTCAAAATTCATGCTATATTTGGAAATAAAACTTCATCAAAAGAACCAGATGGAAAAGGATGATTTGAGCTAAAAGACAAAATAAGCAGTTAGGGATATATCTAAAAAGGGGAAATACGACTTGTATAAAATTCATCTGAAAAATTTGTTGCCGAATAGACTTACTAGACCGACAAAGTACACTGCGCTAGCCGCCTCGGACCTCACGTGTTTTTTGTTTCTTGACAGATCACCAAGGATGACTTCAAAATCGGACCAGACGCCGAAGCAGCAAGTAGGACCATCGGGGCAGGTTATTTTCAAAATAAAATCACAAAACGAAGTACTAATGCAAATCGCTCATCGCAATTCAATGATTCATACAAGGGAAAGCGTCAGCTCAAGAAGCAGCAGTTTTGGGGGAAGAATTCACAAAAGAGACAAAGATGGGAAAGAAATTATGATTGTCGCCGAAGCAAGAAAATTCGAACCATGGCAACTAAAACCAATAACTTATTCGGCAGCAGATCTTCCCGAAGATGGCCCAAGTAATAGTCCTTTAGTGATAACAGTAAACATAAATAAGGTATCAGTACCAACACCATCTACGGATTCAATGGAAGAGCATCAAAACCAAAGGGAGACATCTCATTACCGGTGTACGTGGCCTCGATGGAGCTAAAGACAACATTCTGTGTCCTGGACATAGAATCACCATACAGCGTTATCTTGGGACGACCATGGTTGCATGGGGTCTTAGGGGTGCCCTCTTTACATCAGAAACTCAGATTTCCAACTCCCGAAGGCATCGGTGAGATCAAAGGCGAGGGTTCGGAGTCCAAAGCATGTCACGAAAAGGACATCGATCAGAGAAAAAACGCACGGCGGAACCGAAGAGAAAGACACAGGCAGCAAAAGGAAAAAATGATTCGTGAAGAAATTAATCAAATAATGCAGGGAAAGAATATAATCACAAAAGAAGCACCAAAGGATCCCAGTGCCATGAACGACGACACTCCGAACTTCACCCCAACAGAGCCTACCGAGGATGTAAATATCGGAACGACTGAAGATCCGAAGATTGTAAAAATCGGAACACTAATGGAAAGGGGGCAGCGAGATGAGTTGGAAGATTTGCTGAAAGAATATGCTGATGTCTTCGCTTGGAAGATGAGCGAGATGCCAGGAATCGATCCCAGCTTGGCTTGTCACCACTTAGATATAAACCCTTCGGTGCGACCATTCAAGCAGAGACCTCGAAAGCTAGCAGACGTATACCAGACGGCGGTTGAGTCAGAGTTAAACAAGATGATCGAAACAGGAATTATCAAAAAGATACAATACGCAGATTGGATATCCAACATGGTCATTGTACCAAAGAAAAACAAAGGAGTACACATATGCATCGATTTCAGCAACCTAAACAAGGCGTGCCCTAAGGATCCCCATCCCCTGCCCAGCATAGACCAAATGGTGGACGCAACTGCCGGACACGAGCTGCTAAGCTTCATGGACGGCTATTCTGGTTACAACCAGATTCCTTTGGCGGAAGAAGACCAGAAACACACGGCGTTCTTAACATCCAACGGGCTATATTGTTACACCAGAATGCCATTCGGATTAAAGAACGCCGGCACTACTTATCAAAAGGCCATGGAAAATATCTTTCGTCCTTGGCTAAAAAAGACCGTCGAAGC
>JAJJMA010140755.1:0-16623 GCA_023529015.1 Papaver nudicaule
ATTAACAGTAGCCAAGAAACAAAAACAGTTCTCATATCACCTAGTTAGTAATTACTATACTATTCCCCCTGCAAAGAACAGGAAGAATTAGGTAACTGGATTTGGAACTGCATCCTTTTCAGTGTTGGAGCGGCATGAACTTGTTGTGTACGGGTCGTCTTCTATGGACTTCGGTGTAATCCATAGTAAAATATTGGTATGCTTTTGACTCAACCCAAGTCTGCCGGGTTCCTTTTCGGCCCTCCATTATACCATGATTTCGTGGTCGTTTGCCTGGCATTACAGATACAATAAACAAGTTAACAGTGATCCGGCTATTCCCAACATCTACAAAATCTAATTTGAAATATGAAATAACACAGGGAATGCTACTGTGACACCATCTAGAATCACAAATAAGACCTCAATCAAATGCAACCTCTGATATCTAAAACAGGCATAGGTTGGGTATACGATCGTTGGACTATATACTCTACTGTTATGATTATATCATGTCCTAACTGCGATTTTTTTCAATATCATGAAGCAGAATCTACGAGAATATATATGTTAAGCTGGTTGTTAATAAGTCATTTTACTGCACCACTGTTCCTGTTTGATCAATGTGTAGAGTTTCATGGATAAATCATTACCTTGAACTTTCTTGGTGTCTTCAGACATTTCAGTTGTTGGTTTGTTTCCACCATTATTGCTGACCTGTACTTTCAGAAAATTAGAAGCTTAAAATTAAGAAAATGTATAAATAATATTACGTATTGAATGATCAAAACAAATTTCTTACATTCGTGGTTTTGTCAGTGGATAAAAGCTTCCTTGGAAGTTTAGTATAAACATATTTCTTGTCAGGAAGTACTGTTTAATTGACAATCAAGTTACAGAACACGATTAATACCAACTAGAGGAAAATAGAAAAACTAGAGATAAGCTAGCTAGTGAGAGATAAGAAATGAGTACATACCAGCTGGTTGTTGATCATGAGACGATGAGAGAACTTGCTTGGTCAGACGATGTTGAGTACTACTAGTATCACAAAGAGAAAGACAGGGAGTTAACATGTTGGACAGTACACTGAGAATAAGCGTTACTACGAACAATATTGAAAGCTCCATTTGATGAGCAATTGGAGATGATGATCTATTGAAGACTAATTAACTGCCTTAAAATTTAGCTAAAGAGAGTACAAAAGAGTTTCTCAAATAGTGTAGGTCAGTACGAAGTTATGCCATCAACTACTAGAATGGACCACTACATATAGAACAAATTTTAGTGTATGCATACATGTGTGTGCGTGAAAGACATCGAAAGTCAGAATGAGATATCAGACAAGCACAAAACACAAAAGCGCAGGAATCCAAAAACACGAACTCAAACATCCTACTTCCAACTAGTTAAATAAGCTTCCTCTTACATGTATATGTGCCTCCCTGCACTCTTTACCATACAACAATTCTATATGGCGTTTCACTCTATGGCTGTGTATGCATTTACGCAATCTTTTTGTCGTGTGGACGGTGCAAGTTGTAACTTGTAGCCAACAGTATTACTCAGCCACTCATACAGATAGAGTTAGTAACTGGCATTCTTGTTTACCAGAGTCAATCAATCCAATTGGCTGCTAACAAAGTGTTTCGGGTGTCAATTGAAGGTTGCAGGAAAACCACTTATGCTATGCATTCGGCATTCTCAGTGATGCCCATACTAAATTTTTCACAAATGAAGACTTAGATTCTATATTCTATGCTTATTATACACCTAAGATTTTTGATATACATCTAGCAATACCACAACAGAAAAATTAAAAATTAGGTTAAAATGTAAAGAACTTACTTCTTGTTATTGCTGAGATTACACTTTTTAGGAGTAACATAGGTTTTCTTGATTCCACCTTCCCTATTCCAACTAAGGAAATTAGTCTGCTTCAACAGTTTCTTCTCATGAAATTTTAACTTTCTCATCGTGCAATTCCTCTTACTCCCTTTCTGCTCTGGCTGAAAATTGGACAGAATGAGAGGTGTTATGTAAATTGTAAAAATAAAACCCTAGACACCGTTTTTTTCACTGGGAAGTTTGTGTTATTAGGAACATACATTTAGTTAAGGGGTTATACAATCGGTAGGTGTGATGGGTGCCCTGATATATATGACTGGATGCCAATATCGGAAACTCTTTGTTAACCACTGGAGCTCTCAAGTCTTTAGGGTTTTCCTTGTCTTAGAGATAACTCTCATTTTTTTTCTGCTAAAAATTTTTGGAAGAGAAGGGGAAATCAGAGAAATCAATCAATGAGGAAATTGAAATTTCATGAGCAGAAACTGTTGAAAAAGACTGATTTCAATGTCTTTAAGCGAGAACATGGACACAGAGAAAATCATGTTACTCGTAGGTATAATCTCACTGCGAGAGATGATTACAAGAAGTAAGTTTCTTATACCTTTTTAACCTAATTTCATATTCATTCTATATTAAATCTCATTTATTCTCAAGTTTGAGCTTTTTGCCCTCTTTTAATTTTGATTGTTTCATTTTAGGTATAATGGAATGTGCCGGATGGTGCAAAAGCTCGTTAACATTTTGAAACAGATGGATGCAAGAGATCCTTATCGGATTGAGATGTCTGATAGACTCCTTGAGAAACTGTGAGTTTTTCTTTCTATAAGGTTTTCAGGGTTTTTTCTTTTATATTCTTAGTTTAGTAGTTGCCTAGTTCATGTCTCTAACTGTAGTTTTCGTGTAAATTGGTATGTTGTTTATATTCATTTGTATTAAAAAAAAACAGTAAGAAATGAAGTAGGGATTGTTTAAAGTCCTGTTAATTAGGTAGGGGAAAATCAATACTGAAGTTTGAATTGGTTAGAAGAATTCACTGTACAGTTGATGTAAGGATAAACAAATAGGAAGAACACTTGCAGGACTGCGAAGTGAAACGCAGTGGGATTTGCAAGGTCTTGTTCGTTGGGTGTGGAACTGACCAGGTATAGATGATTAGTTAGGCATCTCTTAGTTTATGCTGAGCCCCAACCCGTTCACTTTTCTGTCCATTAGCTGGAGTTAGAGGAATCGTTGCAGGTTAGGGTGGAATTTAGTGAGTAACAAAGGAGAAAATTTGAAGATACGGGAACATGGGTCAAGGTATACTGACACATTTTTTGTGCAACCTAATTCTTTTGTTGTCCATTGCCAATACGTCTTTCCTCAAATCATTGTCGAAAAGAAAATGATCTATGTTTATGATTCTGATTACTATGAAGGCTAATTTTGCTCAGCAAAAAGGTTGTATATGTTGTGGTGCAGAGTATTGAACTTCGTAAGCTATTATGTTTCTTTTACTTTGTTGGAACTGTCCATGTCAGCTCAATATTTGGCAGTACAGAATATTGTATTTTCAATCATGTTTTGATGATGGTTTTCTATGCTCATTCTACAGGTATAACATGGGTGTCATTCCTACCAGGAAGAGCTTGGCTCTTTGTGACAAATTGTCAGTATCTTCCTTCTGCAGGTATGTGTACTTAGAACATGCATAACTAAGATATAAGATATCCTTTCACCGTTATTCTTAGTCACCATTGGCACCGGAAAGCGCTTCTCGTTTCTGTTCTTCTGATTTATTCTATTTACCTATTAATGATTAAATGTGCAGGCGAAGATTAGCAACTGTTCTGACTCATTTGAAGTTTGCGGAGCATTTGAGAGAAGCTGTGACTTTCATTGAGCAAGGACATATCCGGGTTGGACCAGAGACAGTTACAGATCCTGCCTTCCTTGTGTCAAGAAACATGGAAGACTTGATCACATGGGTGGACACATCCAAGATAAAGACGAAAGTTTTGGATTATAATGAGCAGAGGGATGATTATGATGCTATGAATTGAGTGTAACACTGGATATTTCGTTCTGATATCAGCACTCATGTAGCTTAAGAATGACCAAAGGGATGATTATGATGCTATGAATTGATATTAGCACTCATGTAGCTTAAGGTTTGTTTCCTAGAGTGTTGATAAACAATAGAAAGATCATTTGTATTTTGATCAGTTGGTTCTAGTTGTCCAACTTTAAAGTTTCACTGTTGCTTATTTATATAGTACTTGTACCAATTGGGATGTTTTAGGTGATTTTGTTGTACCAGTTGAGATGTCTCAATGTTATCTGACTTGTAGACTGTGGTGTCCTCTTTTGCTTCTACAATTACTAAGTACTTTTCAGTGTATCCTCTTTTATTAAAGGTTGGCTCAAATCAAAATTATGAAAAAACCATGGGCATTGTCTCTTATTAGTTCCCTTCATGTTCTGATGTACGACAGTATTAGTGGATCTTTTGCAGTTCTTTTCTTGTGTTGCCTTTTTTGGTGGGGATAATTCTGCCCTGGTCGTCTTGCTTTTTCAAGAAAATAATATCATTTGATAGAGCAAAAAAGAATATAGCGCAAGCATTTGAAGAAGGATGCAAAGTAATAAGAGAGACTAACAAACCGAGAGAGTAACTATTATGAGAAAATAGAACTTGAGGCTGGTAATGTCGATATTGACTTATAACTGATTTGAATTGGTGATTTTCGCTGTTTCAAAAAAAAATTGGTGATTTTCAGAATCTACAGCATGCAAGAGAGAACTTCCAGCGTTGGTGCTTCCGGTAATGCCTCCTATCAGCTTTCGCCATTCTCACAGGGCTTGTCGGCCAGTCAGATTGCAATCTGTGTTTGGACGGTAAAACAGTTAAATTTGTTTTAGTTTCCCAAATCGAGAACAGAAAGAGGAGAGACTTAGAGAAGAGAGTAATTTACATACATAGGAAATGCAAAGGAGCGAGTGCTTGTAGTGCTGCTATCGGACCTAAGAGATATGCTACCAGAATAGGCTATCCTCCCTGAGCGAGTGACCAGAGCTGCTGGATTATCCACTGCAGAAAAACTTGATTCTCCATGAGCATGTAGACTGAAAAGACTTCTGCTTGAAGCTGATCTGAGCTCCCCCAAACTATCTTCCACAGTTGGATTTTCTAAGGCAACAAGTTCCGAAAGTTTTTGTTCTTCACTAATAACACTTTCTAACTGAGGTGAAGAATCAGGATTGATAGTGACACTGTCGCTCTCTAAACAAACATTTGAAGAGGTCTCGTGTACAGTGTCGCTGTTGATTGCTTCGGCAGCAGACATAAAACTGGAGCTTGATAATTCCACCTCTTTATATGTATCCTGTAATGAGGCACAGTAAAGTCCATCACATTCCAAGTGTCATTGGTCATGACTCGGTTATCATGTTATGTTAAAAAACATACAAGGTAATCAGTAACACGGCTGGTAGCTAATATATGAAGAAATGCGTCAAAAGTTACAAGGTATAAATTTTAACAAAACAAGTACCTGATCAGATTGTTGCATATCTTCATCATCATTAACGGGTGCCTCGAATTGGGGGTTTTCTATTTCCAATCCTCTTAGAGAAAGCTCATCTTTAGTCACAAACTTCTCACTGCATGAGAGACTTCCAAGTCCATCTGTAAAATTGAACCTGTCTTTGTCATATTCCATCAAATTCTCAGCATTATGTTCAACCATTGCATCTGAATTGGATGCTAAGTCTTCCATGATTACTTTTATCAAATCACTGTGTACATCAGAGACGCAGCATGAGAAGCCTAAGGGTGAATTGTGGTTCGCTTCTTTATTTTCCACCACAGTCTTGTCACAAGAAGGTACTTCATCGTCAAAGCGAATGTTGACAGCATGATTAGATGTTTCCTTCAAATAAACAATCAACTCAGGTGCTTCGCACTGGGTAGCTTTCTTTTGGGCATAGGTTTTTGTTTCTTTCTCAAACAAATTGATGTCGCCAACTGGAACAATATTTTGAGTCATTGTACTTCTCAATTGGTTATCTCTGACATCCCTTTGATCTTCCATGTCCATTAACTCGCGTAGCCTTGGCAGGGTATCATTATCTTTCCTCCTAGATTTCAATGGACTTTCGTCTCTCACGCACTTGTGGCTTTTAAAATCAAAGGTATTCTCATGCTTGTCTTTTGTTATAATCTCATTATCCGGAATCAGATGTCCGGCCTCCATTGAATTCTTCTAGCAATACATTAAGGATTGAAGAGAGTTCATACCACCCTAATCTGCACACAGATTTAAATTAGTTACTTCAGAACAGGTGGATCCAGCACAAAATCTTGCGAGCTGACTTCAAACAACGGTGCGAACTTAGGATAGGAATATGGGTTATAACTGAAATAACTAGCTGCACATGATTAAAGGATATCATTTGGGAAATAAAAAGGATGCTCAGAGTATTGAAATTTCCATGAAAAAGAAAGTAAAATACTAGTAAGTTTTGTGATTCTGCTTACACTGGGAACGAATATCAAGTCTTACAAGCACAGCCGCGGAGCAAATGGAACTCCTCCTGCAGATACGAGCAATCAGTTGTTCTACCTGTTAGAATGGGAGAAAATCAATCTGCTAACACCTTAATCTCAAGAGTATCAAATCAACATATATACAGAACTTCAGCTCCACAGCAATTGAATTCAAAATTGTGTTTCAGTAAACTAGCCATTAACGAATTTTGGACAATCATCTTTGTAACATATTTCCCTTCAAACTATTGACAGCACTAATAACCATCGCACATGAGTGAATTGGCATTTTAAGAGAAATTACAACTCTACAGGGTACAGAACACTCAAGGAAGATTGCCTCAATCAAATAATGTTGCGTGCAAGAAACACAGGTACACATACAGTTATACCATTGCAAACCAGCAAATGACAAAACAACAGATACTTGATCAATACCAACGAAGCAGGAAAACCACCTTAAACCCCTAGGAATAAGAAATTCTTTACAAGCTACGAATCGTATTCGTCTAACTCATAGAGATTCTCGTGTTTCCCATCTTTAACTAAGCTCACTACGTATCTTCAAACCAATGTCATCCGGTTATTTAATTTAGCCATTTGTTTTGCTAAAAGGCTACGGAAAGTTATTATAATGTAATGTAGAAACTATTATACCCGATTTAGTTCGACAATCAAATCAAGATTAATAGTATAAAAAGAAGAAGTACTCAATTAATCACCAACAAAGCAAACATATTATAATTCATATTCATTCATTGTTAAAACTAAAAGCTTTACAATCAGGAAACCACCAACTACAAATACTTATAAGCAATAATCCGATTAACACAAGTAATCAGTACAGAGTAAAAAGAAAGAAAGAATTTTGCGAAAATGATACCTAACAAACTAAAAAGGACATTCATCATATGCTTTTCTCTTAAATGATAAAAATGGGACCAAAACTCAAAGTTGTACATGTTAGGCTGTCAGCATTAAGCTAATCCTCAGTTGTTAATCCAACCCTTTAAGTCACACCCAATTACTGATTTACATGCCGTTTCTAAACAGACCCCTTTCTCATAGAAGGGGCTCAGACCAAGTTAGTAGTAAACTGAGATTTAATCAAGATCTAAGCAACTTTTTACTTACAAAACAAAACAATGAATCAAACAGAAACGAAAGAATTGTACCTTTTTTTCGTAAAATATTGCACCTTTAAATATTCGTCTGCATAAACTGTAAAAAGAAATGGAGGTGAGAACTTTTACAAAGAAGGAAAAAAACATAATCAAATAGATGGATAGATGGAAAGACTCATTAAATTGGTACTTATCATCTCTAAAATAAATACGGCGTTTCTTCTTACAGCATTAAATAGTATCATAAACAGAGAAGAAGAAACAGATTTAATCTACTACAGAAGAAACGTTTGCATTTGTCTTCTGATGTTACTGCTGACCTGGATATTTCTTTCTTCTGGGTCTGGGCATCACCAAGAAGTTCAGATCTTCAGAAACAGAATTCTAATGTACAGAACCATGTTTTTGTACTTTCAATGAGTTTGTTATTGGATCTCCAAATACAACTCCTCGATTTCAGGGATTATAGACCAGTTTTATTGGGGGGTTTTAAATTGTTTTACTATACATACCCCACTCCCTCTTTCAGCTTATAAACCCACTGAGATTCTCACAACTAACCGGAAAAGTGACAACAGAACAGGATTAACATTTCGGTTGCCGGATAAATAAAAGAAGTGCCGGATAGTTTACGACAAAATGTTTAAATGGTAAATGTCGAGATAGTTTCTTCGTATGAATTTTTTGTTTTTATAAAGCGCCAACGACGAAGATGGGTCCCACGGTTTCTTCTACCTTCTTTTTGTCAGTCAATGCTGTGTTGACATGTGGAAGTTTGTGGTGTGAGGCTTAAGATACTGCTACAGTGTGTAGGTGGCGAGTTAAGAGGCTCGTGCGGGACTGGGCTCCATACTTTTTAATTGGGTCAACGGGGATTGATAAAGAAGTAGTAATGCACTTCTCGGAAAATCTTTGAGTACTCTGCATAATCATAACGTTTTTGGATTTGTTAGAGTGTCTTGAGAATTTGGGACTGTGTGTTGATTTTGATTAGGCCGATGATGATATGCAGCATATGCCATTGGAATTGGATTAGATGGGGAGGATGGTAACTTCCGGTGAACCTGCAAAAGGTCAAAAAAGTGAACGTTCACATTCTACTCAAGAAGAATGGTTGCTTTTTATAAAGTGTATTGGATTGGATAATAAAGGCACTCATTAAAAGAGCTTTACATACGTTGTAAGTATCGTGGGGTGACGCATATGGTGATATCAAGCACATCTCAGCAGTCAGCAGCACTGGTATTTTGCTCCCCTTAGTTTGAAACGGACCCTAATTTATAAGACTCGATGATGTTTACATTGTATTATACGCCAGCAGAACATCCACAGGAACAAAAACAAGCATCCAGAAGTAAAATAAGGTAATCTGGAAAATACTTGCAGAAACATTAAATATATTAAAAATTCACTGATTTACTTTCATTAGTACTCGAAATTTTTCTAATTCCTATGAAAACTCTTCATTTGGACGATTAAGATGACTATCATTTGAAATATTACTGTAAGAGTACAACCCCAACCCCAAACACTAAATCTGACTGTTCGTAAATGTACAGTATCGAGAATATCCGACCGTTCATGCAGAATGTGGTATTTAGAATCTATGCATTACTTTTTTTTTCTTTCTTCTTTTGAAATATCTATGCATTACTTCATTTTTCTTTATAATTGAGAAAATTCATTGCATTTTGTTATCGGCTTCATAGCCAAAGGCGACTGAAAAGAAGGGACAAATATTACTGTTATGATGCTAGTGGAAATCACTATTTCGATCAGAGCACGCATGCTTTCTTCATATCAGGACTCAGGACTAGTTATGAGTAAAAGTGCTTACAGACTCAAGTCAAATCCAATGTCATAAGTTTTGCCTTCTCGCTTTGTTGCTCAGACAAATAATTTCAGAAAGATTAGAAACAGTAGTATTAAGTACTTACAATCAGTCTCCCATATTTTCAGTTCCATGAAGCCTAACAAATGCCAAAAAGAATCCGAGACCACACCCTGCTGCCTACGTCTATGGTGCATACATTTTACTTACGAAGTCGCTCGTACATTTTATTTACCAATTCAACCATTACAGAGACCCATCGTACCACTCACATCAAGGTCGCATTCTATGCAATACTAGTCTGCAGAGAGTAGAAGTTGTACTTGTACCAGACCATTATTCATTTTTCTGTTTCTTCCTTGCAGGCTCACATTTGACCCTGACAGGATATATCAACTAAATTAGCAATCATTCAAGTATATCTATTGTTTTGGTTAGGACGATTATTTCTTTATATGACAAGCAAAATTTAATGGTATCCAACCCCCTCTTTCTATATGTGTAGGTGTTTGTGGAGTACATCTGCAGTAGTTGGGATCCAATTCCAAAAGCATGCAACAGTCTAGCTAACGTCAACCAACTTATTAAAGTTCATCGGTTTTAAACTAAGCAAAGCTTTAATTTCCTGTATCTGCATTGGCTTCTTACCCTGAAAATTGTATACATTTGGAGTCCATATTAACTATAGCTACCCACGAGAGAGGATGTTATATTTGTTTTTTCTGAAAAATTTAAGATTTTGATTCTTTCTTTTTCGTGCATATCGGATTAGTATACGAACCATGCAATTGGTTTCTGAAACACCATATGGTTTAAGTTTGGTTACTGCATGTGACGTTCTTCTTAGCGGAGTATAGGAACAATTGGGTTGTTGCAATAATTGAAGGTGTTTTGGATTTACTTTTGAAATGTTTGGATTTACTTTTGAAATGGCTGACAAAATTACTGCGAAATTACTTTGTATTTTATTGTACAAGTTTGATTCCTAACTCAGGTGTAGCCAATAAGAAGAGGCACACAATAATATTACAAAATGGAAGCCCTGTAGGACCAAATTAAGATGAACTGGACAATATTACAAAATGGAAGGCTCTTATATAGTGTATATATGATCACACAAAATATGAATACATATTTGCAGTCATAGAGAGAAACCAAATGACATTCTTCCCATAAAGTCGTACATAGTAGATATTTATAGAAAAATCCAAATGGTGCCAAACTCGGCAGCCTTCTTCTATTGCCCAGACGCCTAATAATTTGGCAGATCATGCGAATCTGTGCAACGCACTGGCTTACCACTAGTAACAAATAATGGAACAGCCAACAGCTGGGGTAAACAAAAAACAAACAACAGAACTAGACAAACTCTGCACCTTGACAAGATTTGCGAAAAACACAGGCCAACAGTTACCAAGAATAGAGTGCTGTCATAATACGAGTTTAGAACTGTCATAATACGAGTTTATAGCTTTATACATATACATAAAAGTTCATTAGCAACAACCAACAGTTCCTGATAGAAGCAGGATGTAGCAAAAGAACATGTTTAGAGGAGAGTTACCTAGTGACAGACACACCAAGAGAACCTAACGCCGAGAGACAGACACACAGAGAGAACCTAATGCCGAGAGATAGACCGCGAGAACAAAATGTATTGCTGACAGTGCGAAAGAGGGAGAGACACATATTGATCCAGTGATCAATCACCACCAACTTGTCTCTTCCAAGAGTCTTCAACAATCAGCTCATCAACTCCCCAATCTTCGTAACTGCTCACAGAGACAAAAGTGGAGGCAGTAAAATTAGTTTGTCGCTTCAGAGTTTATGGAAAGAAAAGCTAACTATGCACAAAATGCAAAACTTACCTTCCATCAGGCAAGTAACGACGAATGGTGAAAGGTATCTTACGCGCCCGGAGTTCCTTCATTGCGATCTAAACATAAATAACAAAACAAAGGTTATAAGTAATCGGCTAAACAAGACTTTCATGTCTGAAGATTATGTCCATAACTTGGTCTTTTATGCCGTTGATCCAAAGACAATCTGTATGCGAAACTAATTGATAGCTAAGAATCCAGCTTAGAATCCAAAGACACTCTGTATGCTAACTGGCAGATTTATGTTATCAGTCCACTAACCAATCTACCCTTATCCCTCCATACTGCAAAGAGTCGGTTTTAATTCATTGAAGCTTTTCATTCATATACACACATTCATAATTCATAAACACGTGAGCATAGTATTTCAATATCTGAATGTTCAACCTAGTTTTCACCGTTGCCCACCTTCATTAAAATCAAGAGAGAAAACAAGTCAGGGAGACAAGTCAGAAATATAGCATGGATCATCGTTCCCACCTATATACTCCCATTAAGATCAAGAGAGAACAATTTATTATATTACAGAAGTTTCACAGACTCTTAGCAATTCTGCTATTACTATTCTGCCTATTCCAGCTTAACTCAATAGAATGTATGCCGAGGGTTTCATTTATGCAACATTCACATATGCAAACGTTCATAGGAAAAGTATTTCCAGCATCTTACCTCAAGGGGGTCAGTCTCGCCCTCAAGCTCAACCATTACTGGTGCATTCATACTGCCAAAACAAAACACACACCCATTATTAGTAAAAACCCTCTTTCCATCTCAACAAATTACACACAATAAAACAAAACACGATACCTAATCTGCAGAGCGCGTGTACCAAGAATCCTTGCTCGTTCATACTTAGTCATAAACTTAGACGTCTTTCTTGCTCTTTCAACGGGTTCAGCTTCCTCTTTCTCTTCACCTTCTACAACATGCTCAGCTGCCTCATCTTCATTGTTATTCTCTACCTCCTCTTCCTCTCCTTCCTACCAATTTCACAATTCAAAATAAAAATAAAAATATAACTACAATTTCACAAAAAATCCAACAGAAGAACTGATTCATCAACTTAATAGGTTGTTTGGATTTCAAAAATATTGATTTAGAAGCAGCAAAACTGCAAAAGCTAATCTTCTAGGTCAATGGAAACTTTCAGGAGGCCATCAGTTTATACTGTTAGTTAAAGGGTTCTTTAGGCTTTTTAATGAAAAACGTATGGAGAGATGGTCCATGGTACGTGAGTGCAGTGGTGGATAACATTAGAACTAGACAATTGGTAAAATTTCAAGAATGGCAGCCGGATTTTGTTCCGGAAAATCAACGCACTTCACATGCAACTGTGTGGTGCCGATTACCAGGATTACAGCTTGAATACTGGGAAGAAGAAACTCTTATGAGTATTGGTAAAGGGATAGGTACACCGGTTGCAGTTGATAAAAGAAACTTTTGATCGAGAAATAGGTTACTTTGCTAACATCCTTGTAGATGTAGATTTTTCGGAGGACAAGGTTACTGAAGTCAGGGTTAACTGTGGGGGGAAGGCTTTCTTTCAGAAAGTTATAATGCCTTGGCCTCCTGAATACTGTAAGCACTGTAAAATAATAGGTCATACTCACACAACTTGCAAGGTTTTTGAGTATGAGAAACTGATGAACGAAAAGAACTGATGGAGCTTGCAAAACAGGTAAGACTTAAGGGTCACAGCCATGATATAGTTGAAGATTCAGTACTGCAGAAAGATGAGATGCAGAAGAAGAAGAATGCTGTGGGAGTTAATGACACTTTATGACAGGAAGATATGATACAAGAGAAGAATGGTGGTGAACCTAAAAATTCTGGAGAGCAGGAAAACAAATGATTCATCAACTTACCATAATATCCTCAGCTGGTTCATCCTCGTATCTGTTTAATTTCAAAAGAATCAGACAACTAAACTCGAGATTTACAGAAAATCAAAAAACCTAAATTTAAAAAATTGGGGGAAATCGATAAAAAGAGAAGAAAGTGAGTTACCCCATATCACCCATATCATGATCATCGTCAGCCATTGATGATGTTTGGAGAAGAAGATGAGCTTGTGTTTGTGTTTGGGGTTTTAGTTCTTCTTCTTCTTCGTCGGTTTTACTTTCTGCAGCTCTTGCTCTGCTAAAACCCTGACTTCACTTGTGTGAAATGGGTTCTTTTTTTCTGTGGTGAAAAGGTTGCCGGGAATGTCTATTTCCACCCAGTAATTTTTTGTTAAGCAGTCTAAAAGCTTAGGTATCGTTACTAGTTGTCTGGCCCATGCATTCGCACGGGCTTCGGTCCGTTTTCATTGCCCTTTCTCCTTTCATTGAAAACAAATCTCCTTGTTTGTTTTACTACCCATAGGTAGATTACTACCCATCCCCGAATTTATTTGTTATGTGAAATTATTTATTTGTCAATGTATATGAGAGAAGACTACCCATCCCCAATAGTTATTTGTTCTATGAGATTATTCATCTGTCGATGCATATGAGAGAAATTGTGTAGACATGGTAGATTTTCTTCTTCTTATGTTAGAAATCACTGCCAGATTACCCAAATTGACAGCATAAAGGCAAAAAGTAGCGTATTCGTTTAACTTGAATTGGGTTAGTATTTATACATCGTACCTTTGGAAGTTTTATCCATATTAAGAAAGTCAATTTACTGGGATGGACTTGATGTGAATCAAAAACTTAACCTTCTGAGGCAGTGTCAGACGCGCTACCATTGCGCCACAGATCCATGGTTAACCTCATTTTAAGTTCAGAAGATTTCTTTTTTGCACTTTGTGGCTATATTGAATTAAAGTAAAATGCAACGAAAACCTAGAAGAAGACATAGATAAATAGCTAGCACAATTAACTAACAGCAGTAAAGCCTACATGCATCCCGAAAGCAAAACATAATCTTCTTTTTCATGAGATGACGTAGAATGGCAGAGTGAAGAGATATAGCTTTTAATATTAGGTTAATTAGTGTCTGCTACCAATTTTGCGGCATTTTACTGACAGGAATATACACAATTCTACATGTACTAAGCAGATCATATACCCCGATGTCACTTTTCCTGAGAACTATTCTTTCTCCTAGCACCTTGGTATCTATGTTTCTCCGTTCAAGGTCTTGAACTGCTGCAGCAATTGAGCTCAAGTGCGGATCATTAGCATTGACATAAGTGAACTGGTCAAATAAAATTGGGCATATCTACCTGCAGAATCCGCACACATTATGCGGATGACTAGAATGACACTGCCATTTTCTTATGCAGTTTTGTTTAAGAAGTAATTTGACTATGAGAAATCTTGTGGCAATGAAGAAAGGGTTGAATATGTAAGGATATGGTTAATGCACTTAAATGACAAACCCATTGTATTAAAACGAACATAGCAGTATGTGATTATGCACTATAAAACAGCAACAACACAAAAATCGGCAGCAAATTCTGTTCAGGAAGAAGCAAATTAATTAAAGCCAATAATACCATCTCCATCAATAACATAATTAGCTTTTGCGCATAGGTGTTTTGTTTTTCTCTAAGGAGCGAACCTCTAACCTGGCAGCACCTGCCTTGAATATTTGCATGTTTGATCAGTTTCTGCAATAATATTAAAACCCATGTGCTATTGTTGGATTTTAACTATAAGATTACGACACTCCATAAAAGTAATTAAGGTACGTGGAGAGTTATGTGTTGAGCTTACATAGGAGACGAGTGTGTGTAGGAAATGTAGATCAATTCTCCAGGACCATCTGCAAGGCATGGAAATCACGTGAATGTATTAAATTATGTTGATTCAAGCATCGTCATTATCACAATAAACCAAATAATTGACACTCAACATAACTACACCTCTGAATAGTATTATCGCACTTGTGCTCTTAACAAAAGTCTATCTATCAAATATTATAAAATACTGAAACTCTAAACGTCCCTTCAAAGATTGTCCACTACGTACCATTAAAAGCAGTAAATATTTGTTGATTAAGCAGCAGATTCTAGCTAGTTAATTTGCCTTTCTAATGAAACATCTCACCTGTTGACATACACAGGATGGCGATCTCTGTTGGATCTATTTTTGTTGTGGTCTTGGTTAAAAAAAAAATATTAATGGAGAATACAATGCCACATAATAGACCATAACAGGAATGGACATGCAATGTCAACTTACCTAGTCCCTTAGCATACAGATATCTGGCCATGTCATCTTTCTTTTTCTACCTATATTGAGTAAGTATTGATACAACTAATTACAGTCTTTTAAAAGCAGTAAATATTAGATGTACAAACACTAACTCAATTCAGTTAGGAGTTGTGATTTATTATGCATCAGAAACCACCTCTCCATCGATCTATTTCTGCCGTTTTGCTTTCCAGTCATCTGGTTGTGCCATCCTTCTTTTTCTAACTGATAATGAGTAAGTATTGATACATCTAATTAAATTTACTTCTAAAAGCAGTAAATATTAGATGTAGAAACACTAACTCAATTCAGTTAGGGGTCGTATTTAATTTTGAACTGAAACATCCTCACTGCAGTCAGTAAAATCCTCCATTAGATCTCTGATAGAAAGCAGGAATAGATCTCTCCCTTAGCTTTCTGAAAAAGAAACTGATATTTAGTCATCTTAAACTCTTCTTGCACCTTGAAGTGCCCAAAGATAAAATGAAAAAACCACAAACTTATATCCATAGCTAAAGAAGGAAAAACCAAAAATAATTAGATAGGCAATAGCCAAGTTAAGGAAGCAAAGAATTTTCTGCAACGAATGAAACACAACAGGGTGAATGGAATTGATTTGGTGAAAGGTTTTCATATCACTTCTCATCTATCCGTGTATAGACAAATAGCAGTTGGTTGTAATTTAAGGTATACCTGCATTGTAGTACTCTTTCGGTATCAATTATGAATGTACCTCACACCTATAAAGTTAATAAATTTTAATATCTGCAAATTGAAACCATAAGAAAAAAAATGAGACTAACCAAGAAGTCATGGTATCCGGCATAGTATTGATTGAGTGATTAAAGTTTTGGTAGAAACCAATCAACTACATCAAAAATAAATAAATATGGTCATTTAGTCTCTCCTATTATCTTTAAAATAGGGTCACGACAATATCATGTTGTGAACATAATTAATGAACCAACAAGACATAAGAATCTTTTAATTGCTAACTTTTGTGACGCTACATATCAAACATAACTAATTGAACTACAACGGAAACCCAATCTACAAAATAATTAAGCAACAATGCGAACCATGAATCAGTAACCTGCACGCTTCAAACCATAACTCTACACAGTTAGTTTCTTATTTCGTTGTTAGCCCAGTGGTTAGTTTAAGGCTGTGATGCAGATGCAAACACAGTATGAATAGCACCAGTAGTTGCCGAACATTTAGCTAACCAAATTTAGACAACGTATAG
>JAJJMA010140768.1:0-13831 GCA_023529015.1 Papaver nudicaule
ATTGGTTGTTTTGTGCTAAGATCATAGGATACTTTTTGGCACAAACAATGGGGAGAGGGGATCTCCTTGTCTTAGGACCCTTTTAGGTTTTATATCACCATGTGCAGATCCATTGACAATAACTGAATAAGATACCGATGTGATACATGTCATAATACGAGATTGTAGGTCAGATGGTAAACCCATAGTAGACAAGGTTTTTTCAATGAAGCCCCAATCCAAGGTATCATAAGCTTTTTTAATGTCAAGTTTCAGAGCAATTTTTGGATCAGCTGTTGGGTTAGCAGTTCTAATATGGTGAAACAATTCTGCTGCAATGACAATATTATCATGAATAACTCGACCTGGGACGAAAGCACTCTGAAATGGGCTGACCAGAAACTGTAAGACTTTCCTAATTTTACTTACCAGAATTTTAGAGATGATCTTGTAAACCACATTGCACAAACCTATGGGCCTGAAGTGTTCAGTTAGAGAAGGGTTCTGCACTTTGGGTAATAAGACAAGATTAGTATAATTAAGTGGGTGTAGAAGATTGTTACCCAAAAATAATTTTTCCACAAGTCTCCAGATATCATCTGCAGTAAAGTCCCAGAATTGTTTGTAGAATTTACTTGTGAATCCATCAGCAACCGGTGCCTTGTCAGAGCCTATAGAGAATACAGCTTCTCTAGTGTCCTCCTTTGTTACTGGTTGTTGCATTAATTGAATTTGTGTTGGTGATAATCAACTCTCGATCTTTGCTTCCAGTAGATTTCCAAACAATTGGTGAGCATTAAATGCATATTCCTGAGTTCCTCTTCTTTTTGAAGTCAGAAGGAAAGATGTGGTTCTTCTGCCTCCGCAATTTGAAGTTGAGCCTTATGAATTTGTGATTCAACACCTTTAATCATGGTAGGGAGGTGGCCAAAATTAGCTCTATGCCAGGCTTTTAGGGAAGAGGTAATATTCTTTGTTTTGACCTTGAAATTAACAGCCGGATGTTCATCTTGTTGTTGATTCCAAACCTCTGAAACAATACAAGCAAAATTTGGATGTTGAAACCAAAGATGCTCAAACCTGAATAAGTTGCTTTTTGGAGCATTGATAAAAAAATTTCTTCCAAGAGTAGAGGAGCATGTTCAGATGCAATCCTTGGTAGGTGGGTAAGGATAGCATGGGGGTATTCATCTAACCACAATTGGTTGCATAGTCCTCTGTCGATTCTTCCAAAAATGCAACCCCCTTCTTGTTGACTGTTGGTCCAAGTATATGGTGCACCTTGAAAACCCAAATCAATTAGTCCAAAGTAATCAATGAAATTCAAAAATATTTCAGCCTGTGAACTATAGAAAGGTCTGCCACCCTTCTTTTCTTGTTGGGAGATGATCTCATTAAAGTCTCTATTGAGAATCCATGAAGCATTTGGTTCAACCACTAAGTTATGAAACTCCCTCCAGAAGTCCCATATAGCTGGTTGATGAGGAGGGCCATAGATACCAGTGAAGAACCATGGTTGTTTGTCAGAAGTGGGCTGTATAAATGCATGAATGCGACTTTGATTAGCAACAAGAATGTCAACATCTGAGTTGTTGTGCCACATGAGTGTCAGTACACCCCTATGTCCGTTACAAGGAACCACAAAAGCATCATGAAAACCAACATGCTAGCAATATTGAACATGTAGTGTTCATCGGATATTGTTTCCGAGAGAAACAAAATATCCGGTTTGTAAATTCTATTTAGGTATCGTAGTTTACGGATGGTGTCTGATTGGTGAGCACCTCTACAATTCTAAGCTATGTAGCTCATAATATTGTTTTGGTAGTAAACATAAAGGGAATTGAAATTCAGGAAGACAGAGACAATATCATAAAAGATACAAAATTGCAAAGGAAAGCATGGGATAATCAAACCAGAGATGTAGCTGAGTTAAGAGTGATTGCTTAGTTGTTTTGTATAGATTTGCAAAATAGAAGGTGGAACAGGGGAAGACAAACAGTGACGAGTAGCACCTTACTTCACAGACCCGGAAGGAAGACTCTGATTAGCGGTAAGTGAGTTGTAGAAGATTGGGTTGAACGTAGGTGGGGAGATCAGTGACATGCAGAAGAAGAATCAGAGCTTAGCATGAAGAAGATGGTTGAATCGGTAGGTAGGTGGGTTGACTCAACATCGCCGATTTTCAGAGCTCTTTTTTTTTTTTTTAGTTTTTTTTTCTCGTCCCCCCTAACGACTATTCTTGATTTTAATCACTTTCTAAACATTTAATGAGTAACAATATAGAAATACAAATACTTTTCTTTTGTATTGGGTTGTAGTGTTATACTTTTAGTGGTGGTTGGAGCGCCTAATAATGGTGGTGGTTATGAAACGGAGAAAAAGAAGAAATTGGTGTTAAGAACTTGAGATGGGTTAACTCGTATGTTTAATTCGGTCCAACTTTATGGCCTCCCCTAGGGGTGTGCAACGGACGGACGGATGCGGATTAGGGGTAACCCGCATCCAAACTTTCCAATTGTGCGGATTTGAAAATCCAACCGTGTCCGGCCCAATCACCCGCGGATTATACAGACTGGTTGCGTATTATCCGCGGATTTCAGGCTGGAAAAAAAAGAAGAAGAAAAACTAGATTTTTAAATTCAAAATGGGCAAGTATCCGCGTCTGATTCTTATACTACGTTACAAGTTCAAATTCATACATACAACCAAATCTAACATCTTTGTTTACAAAATTGTAAACCCATTAATCAACAACTAACTGTTTTTTTATATCAAACAAAAAATGATAACATTTATAAGAAGATGAACTATGAAAGATTACAAAATTTCCCCAAAAAATAAAAGATCGAGGAACGTTTCTATTCGTCTTCACCTTGTCTGACAGAGAAGAGGAATTGAGGATTCTTCGTAACCCCATTAGATCTGGTACAAATAATCATACTCAGTTACATGTAAACATAATTTAAGCACCAAAATTAGAGTTTTTCCAACAAAACTAACGAGGGAACCAAACCTACCTCTTAGATTCTGATATTAAAGACTGCTAATATCTTCTTTCCACCATTTTTCTTATTTCATCTGAAAAATCTAAAACAAGGTACAACCTATGTGTAGCCGCTACCACGAATTTCATTGTTGGAAAATATCTTTGTTACCGATTCCATCAATAATACAACCCGTGTATTATTTATGCCAACTCGTTACCACTATGTAACATTGGTCTTCGTCTATGTATATGACTTCCGTAATACTTGGTTATTAGAAACCAAAACAAGAAAAACAAGAAGAATAGAATGAGAAAGAGAAATTCTATAATTCTTTAACAAACTTACTTGGGTGTATTGAGGCGAGTAATCTCTTTACTTAAGACATTAAATGCCCTGTACTTAATGCTGATACAGTTAACGACATATGTCTCCAGCATTCAACAATACCACTTCGATGATCACCAATAAAGAACGCGAATTGATGTAGCACAAACTCCTTGAGAACAAACTCTAAGCACGTCTACTTAGTTTTCTTCTCCTCTTTTCTTTCTCTATGTTTCTCTTCCCTTTACACTTTTTCTTATTCTTCTTTGCTTTCTCTATGTTTCTCTTCCTTTTACACTTTATGTTACCCATTTTTCACCATGTTCTATAATGAATCAAGAGTGGGGTTTATATACATGATTGGTGACTCTTGTGAAACAACTAAGAGTCTCTTCATGAATGGTCACACCCCTTTGGAAGAGTCATATCCCTTTGGAAGAGTCATATCCCTTTGAAAGAGTCACATCCCTTGGGATACAATGATTCAATTTCTAAGTGAAAGGATTTTATGAATAGACACAACCCTTCACAAAATGGTTGTAACTAAGTTAAACTTAATTTCTATTCAAATTTCCAACATTCATTGATGATTTAGTGAGGTGCATCGGATCTGTAGAGCTATAATAGGAAAATAAAATGAATTTGAATTAAAGATTCATTTCAGTTGAGAAAATTAAGGTGAGGGGAGAAAGACTGAAAGGGGGAGGAAAGATAAGAGGCACAGTTTGGTGGAAGACGGGAAATGAGGGCAACATTAGGTTTATAAGCTTTTATATGAATACTTAAATATCATAATTGACCCTAGACATTAGCTAAGGGTGTGTTTGATCACTTATGTTACGTGTATATTTTTTTTTGAAGGTATGATACGTGTAATTTCTATAGTACTTAGGGTTGCGGATAAATCCGCGGATTAAAAAATACAACCCCATCCGGTCTGCCAAATAGTGCGGATTTGGAAATATAACCGTGTCCGGCCCATAGGGGCTTGCAGATTGGTTTTCACCTGCAATTTTACGGACGGGTGCGGGTGAAATCCGCGGGTCCGGTTGTTTTGCTCAGCCCTAGCCTCCCCTAACAAACAAACTATTCTCTAGAAATAATTTGCACCCTTCTAAAATTCAAGCGCTGTTTTTGGGGCTGCAGTTTGCCCTTGGGGATGCAATCCACTAAAACCATCCAAAGGTTTTTATAAGGGATGTCCAAATGTGTATGCAAAGTTTAAGTTACCTCTAGAGACTAAGGATTAGACTAAAATACCCATAAATCTTAACTAATTACCCTAATTTAATAACCATAATCCTAAAACAAAAACAAAAACCTAAATCATTTACTTCTCAACAAAAACCCTAGTTTTGTTAAAGAACGCGCTACTGAGATTCAACCATCAACGAATTTGCCCTCTAGTCCTTAAGAAGACCCAAGTATGCAGATCAAATACTGATTTTGAACAAAACCCATCATTTGAATCATGTTTTCATTGCTTATTTAGGTTAGAATCATCGAACTAGATTAGTTATTTGCGGTTACAAGAAAATTTACGCCTTGGTTTTCATAGCCAATTGAGGCGTAAATAAGTTGTTAAGCCTTGGATTTCTTCATCGTCCAACGCATAATTTTTTTTTCAGGAAAATTTACTCCTTGGTAACCAAGGCGTAAATTTTCTTTCATTTTGCTCACAAAAAACCAAGCCGTAAGTAGACCAACTGAGGCGTAAATTCGACTAATTGAGGTGTAAATTTCTTCTGTAATCAATTTTGTTGTAAACAAAAACTTACGTCTTGGTATACTGGGGCGTAAATTCTAAAACTAAGGCATAACCTTGACTAATTGAGGCGTAACTAAAGTGCACGACTCAATTTCCCCCAAATCAACAAAGTTACGCCTTGGTTGGGAAGATATCTGAGGCGTAAATTGTGTTTACGCCTCAATTTATGGGTCTAACCAAGGCGTAAGCCAAAGCCCAACTCACACAAATCACACAAATCTGCGTACTAACGAAGATTACAAGCAAAAATATTACAAGCAAAGGTATGCAAGAGTGTTGGAAGCTTGTTCCTCCTCGTAATCTTCTCAATACTTCTCTCTTTGGAGATCTTGGAGTGATTCTTGGGTTTGAGTTAACCACTCTTTTCCATCTAACAAAAAATAGAATGTAGATTCTGGATAGTAAATCTTATTGTTGTAATCAAATGGAGTCTCTTGTAGCTCGAAATCAGTGTTTGAATCACTCATTTTGGTTGAGTGATTCAAAATCTAGGGATTTTGAAGACAAAAGTTTAATTATTTTTTTTTCTCTCCTTCTTTCTCTGCCACTGATTTTCTAAAACAAAATGATTTCTCTCTAAAATTTTTATTAACTTAACTATGTAGATTATGCTAATCATGATTAGTTAATGATAATCAAACACAACACTAATCTTAATTTAAAGGGTAAACGTTCCATCTTATAAGGGGTTATGGGTTTTATTTTTGGATGACTTTTTTTCACCTTATTACTGCAGCTCAAGGGAAAAACTGCAGCAACAGCCCTTTAAAATTCCTGCAACTCCTACGACTCCAAGTTTCATGAAATTTGTAAAATTATTTTGAGTTTTTGACTATAGGCCTCTTCCTTAACAAGACCAATGGTTGTGGGCTCATATTAAAAACTTTGGTGAGGTGTCGAAGTGTCATATGCCCTTGGTGCTGAGTCCCCCAACCGACCTGTTGTTTATCTCCTTAATTAATTATTTATTTATAGGATTTTTAAAATAATAAGGAAATTGTTTTTTTAGAAATAGTACATTGTTCTTCTTTATTTTGTTCAACTTGAGAGACGTGAGAGAAAGCAAGCAAACAAACAAAAGGGTAAAAAAAAAAAGAAACCCTAATTATTAGGGCCACAAAACATCTTCTTCTAGAACCTCCACCACAACCACCGCCTCCTTCGTTTTCCTTCTCCAACTCTGTAACCCTAAACTAATAGAACTCCTTCTCCTCATCTACCACCATCAAATCTGAATCTGATTTTAAGAATAAGTTTGTATCAGCTATTTTATTTTATAAGATTTTAACGATTTTTTCCCGGTCACCGGCGGATCCAGGTCCGACTCACAGGTTTTTTTTTTTCTTCCGTGATTTCTTACCTATTTTCTTCAAGCTTCTTTTTCTTCATCATCATGACCTGTTCTATTGGAGAAGGACTGTCTAAGAAGACGAAGAGAAGAGTTACCGCAGATCTAAAAGATTTCCTAACTTTTCCGGCTGCTCCTGATCAATTTTCCGGTGACTTGTTCGGTCCATTCCGATCAAATATTGAAAAGTTCTTACAAAAAAATCGTCAATCTCAACCAGCTTCTATATCTCCCCACTTAAAGTTCTGTCAGATTATGTTTCGAATCGGTAACCTGAAAGAAGGTCCAGATTCAACTCCTGCTGTTGTAACCCTAGATGTCCTTGAAGAAGAAGTTCAAAATTCCAGATCTGTCTATTGCGATCAATGCAAAGTTGTTGGTGAGTTAACTCACTGTATTCCTTGTCCGATTCCTTATTTGTTTTCGTTTTCTCCGGCGCCTGGATCTAACCATGATAATTGTCAATGACGTGCCGTTTCGTTAATTCTTAGGAAACTGCTTTCCAGTGGGCCCTGCATCGAATTATTATCTAATAAAAGTCATGCCACCTGTATACCTTATCTTAGTCCTCTTTGCATTAATTAATTAATTAATTGATCTGTACCAGAACTTTACCACCCTACACGTGTTAGCTGACCTCTTGACCTGGTCAACCCCTTGACTCATGAATATAATCAGTGGACACAACGAGACAATACACCCCGAATTCTATAAGCAAAAATAATATGGTGACCAAGTGTCGATTGGCTTTATTTCATATAACTGTGAGCTAAATTTTCATACTCTATCTTCAGGTTGGAGTGGACATCCAGTATGTGCCAAGCGCTACCATTTCATAATTAGGTCAGGACTATTCGGTTCAATTGATGGGTACAATAAACCATGTGCTAGTTGTGGCGAGATACTGGAGCTTCCTGATTCTAGGTGCAAGTCATGTAATTATGTGATGACTAAAGATGAGCTTGAAGAATGGGTTCATCTTCAGTTGGCAACCACAACACATTTGTTGCATGCTGTTGTGCATTCAAATGGTTTTGGTCACCTTCTTAGAGTTAATGGCAAGGAAGGTGGATCAAAGCTACTCTCTGGATGTGATATCATGAATTTCTGGGACCGGTTATGCACAACACTCAGAGTCAGGTTAGTGGTGCTGGTGAAATCTACTTCATGAATTTCTGGGACCGGTTATATATTCTTTCCCCATTTAAAATATTCTTTCCCCATTTAAAACAGGAAGATCAGTGTAATGGATGTCTCGAAAAAGTACGGATTGGAATATCCACTGCTTCATGCTATAACCAATGGGCATCCTTGGTATGGTAGATGGGGTTATGAGTTTGGTGCAGGAAGTTTTGCACTCACAGCTGATTCTTACAAGAACTCAGTAGACAACCTGTCCAGGATACCGCTTTCCTTGTTTTACTCCGAATCTCGGAAGCCTAGAACGCGTCTGCATAGTGTCATATCTTTCTACCAATCATTGTCAGAGACTCCACTTTTAACTCTGAGTGACTTGTTTAACATTCTGATGAGGCTGATCCGTAATGCTGACCAGCAATCACCAGCTGATACTCACAAGAAGCCAGGAAATTCTTCATGGACCAAGGAGGACAGTGATCACGTTGAACAGGCCATTATCAAGGTTCTTCGGGCTGTTGGTGGGGAACGATGGGTTTCATGGCGCTCTCTTAAAGGTGCTTTGTACAGAATAGCATCATCAGAGCTTCTTGATCATTGCCTCAAGGATTTGGGAGGGAAAATGGTTCATGAAGGCATGGTGTATTCTCGTTGTAATCCTGATACTGATGCTTTGGAATATAGGTACTGCAGTAGTGAACCTCTTTGTTTTTTACTCTTTGGGATCAATTTAACAACTGCTTGATCTTACTTTTCAAACCCTTCCATTTTGCAGGCTAAACACAAGCCATAACATTTCTGAGGACATGCAAAGCAGCTGTGCAATGGCAACTTGCCCAACCAAAGATCATCTTTTACGTGACTTGAGATTCCTTTACGCCTCCCTGCTAGACCCCAAAACAATGGTATGCGACAGACCCGTAAGAACAAGTGAAATTGTGAAAAGCTCGGCCGCAAAGCTCATTGATTGCAAACAGTTTGTGAAAGACTACAAACCTGAGAATATTCCCATGGTGAATCCTTTGAATCCTTTTGCTGTTCGTCTTTTATGTGAGGTGGAGTTAATTGACCACCCCAAGGGCTACGCAGCTCCACCACCTGAATTGATCCTTTTAAAACCTAATGCTACGTTAGCGGACATCAGAAGTGAGGCCACAAAAGCTTTTCAAGAAGTGTATCTTATGTTTAAAGGGTTTGAAGCCAAGGAAATTATTAGCCCAGTTACCAGTGAGTTCAAAAATGCTGGGTGTTTTTCATCTCTGGTTGACTCTATAATCAGATCAAATTCTTATATACGAGTCCAAGGAAGCTGCCATGGAACCCATGTCCATCTCTTTGGGACAGAGAGAGGACTTGATGAATGGACTGTAAGTTGTGTCTGTGGAGCTACTGATGATGATGGTGAGAGAATGTTTGCATGTGATGGGTGTGAAGTATGGCAGCATACAAGATGTGCTGGCATCCATGACTCTGATGCAGTCCCTGAACAATTCGTCTGCGGCAGATGTGCTATCCTGCTAAACACTTCTCTTCCTACAAGTGGAATTTACAGCTGCAAGGATGAAGTTGTCTCTAATGACAAGGCCAGCGGAAGAGGAAAAAACCTGACAGCAGGTGTAAGATGAAATTGTAATTTTCTAATTGTACAGTTGAAAACAAGTATCTCCGAGTTTGAATGTACAGGTCCTACAGGATGACCTATGTGATATTCTCAGTATATCCTTTGTCTCTCTTTAGTTCTACAATGGTTCTTTTGTGGTTTTCAGAAAGACAAATTGATCAATTATCTTTTGCTAATTTATCTAGCTTACTCTGTTTCATCCATATTGCTGAATCCTGAAAATTATGAATGTAGTCCTAATCATATACTTGCCCTATTAACAAATAAATTAAAAGTAAATGATGTCTGGAGGAAATTTTATACCCAACCTGTACTTTTTTGTTGCCACCGGATTCTGCCTGATGACGAAATCCAGTCACAATATCAGCTTCAGTCTGATTCACCTAGGTTTTGAATTAAAAAAAAAAAACTCTTAAGATTCTTTTGAGATAAAGTAACTGCAATCAAATTAGCTTGCACTATTGAAAATGTGACGGTTGAAAACAATTCGTCAATGAAGCAAGGGATACTATGCCAATCTCCTTTCATTGATGAATCATTTGCATCTTGAAAAAAGAACCACAGATATATAATAAGATTACATTTCATGGTTGCTTGATAATCTAATTCGAGCCTCTTCACTTTCTCTTCATTACGAAAATGGCTTTCTTCACTATAACTTCAAAACAAAGTGCAAAGTTTACTGCTTACCGCCGATACAACAGCAAGGTCTAGGATCTGTGCTGCAAGCTGTTGGTTGATCTTGTTGCCAACTGGAGTTCAACGTCATCCGCTCAAACACTTCATATCTATCTAAGATGTTAACTGATCTGGAAGATGTAGCATACACGAAGAGTTGTCCTGCTCTAAATGAAACTTCCAGAGTTTAGACTGCCGAAGTTTACAAGGTTTCAGATGGAAACCAATTTATCACCCTTACCATATTAGCAGCGATGCAATATTGTAAATCAGGTAGTAAAGAAACTACTTGCTAAATAAAGAACATAATTTTAAACAAAATTTTTCGCATCAACCGCATGAATAACTAAACCCGAGTAACTAATCATACAAACCAACTCTTGAGATGCTATTGCTACATATAAATACTGAACCACCCTCGAAAAGCAAGAATAACATGGAAAAATACTATATGAGACGTAGGTAAATGAGTTATTTCACAGTTGATACTAGAAGTAAATGAAATTAAATGTGCATTCTTTCACTCGTGATCTACATCACTCAGCGTAGACCATAGCACACCATTATATAGATAATAGCTCTTGGTTGCCTTACTTCACATAGGTAATATGTCGATGTTAAGTTAATAATGGAAATCACTAATCCAACATAATTAGGACCATTACGCTTTATATTATCACATAGGCCTTTACCAAAAGACAAACTTTTAAAAATGTGACAAGTTCCACAATTTTGTATTTCTGACTTACTAGACAGTCCAGGTGAACATGTTCAAACCAACTCTTACTTAATGAGACCACAATGATTTCTTATCGTTCAATTGCATAAGCAAATACGATTTTTAGCTCGTACTACTACTAGTAATCAAAGCCAATCACGGCTAGCCTGCCATGGGCAAAATATATACAAACACGGAGAGAAAAATCAGCACATCGGTGAGCATGATACCAGGTGAGTGACACAAACTGACTTGAAAAAAGGAAAAGATGCCATTTATCATGCTCAAAAGAATTACGAGAAAACTAATCAGGTAGGATGATAACACATACGATCAATATCATCTAGATCCTCATTCGAGGTAATACTAATTTAAGAAATCTGAACAATTTTTCCGTATAAGCGAGATAGGAAGCTGAATACAATACTTTAAGACAGACGAAAATACAAAAAACCAATAATAGTGATTTCACGGGAGAAAATTGGACAAACCATATTCAGACAGATTACTGGATTCCGATAACAATCCGCTGGTACTATTTATATAACAATCAAAACCCTAATTACACACCAGCACTAATTTGAAAAACCTTCATTACAAGCAACGAACATTGAATTCATAACTTAATGGTAAATAATGAACATGAAATCTGCATATCCAAAGACGTAAACATGAATTTGAGATTTCCATGTTAATAAAGAATCCCAAATTCATCGAAGCAATCCAATTACCAATCAAATTCCCCCAATTAATAACAATTACTTACAAAAACAGCAATTACCAACCTTACCTCAATTTGGAAGTGCATAAATTTCAAAGAGAAGAAGAAAGTTTCTTGTATTTCTTTCGTATTTCTGCCCTAAAAATTCAACCATTATCAACGCCATATCTGTTTCTGCCTCTATTATCTCTCTTTCTGAAGCTTAAATAGTTGAGAGTTATTGTCATCTTTTTTATTAAGAAGAAAAAACTTTTGTCTTGTTTTAACCCTATTGCTGCGCCACATAATTCTTCACCGCTATGCCGATTTTTATGTTCGACATAAGTCGCGCACAACATAGACACTATAACCTCGGCGGCTTGGCAACCATAAGTCATAGGGTGGGCCCAATAACCATTTTTTCCAACTAAAAATAACTGTTTTGTGTTACATTCATTGCAATAGTTTAACCACTGTAATTCTGTTAGAAAGTAAAATTTTACAAGTAATATAGGTAATGGTTGTACGCTTCCATAATCGGCAAACCAGCCACCAAAAGTTACACGAAAAGAAAAGAAAAAGAAAAATAGCACAAGGAGGACGAGCTATGGAGCAATCAAACTGGTTTATGTTTGTGGATAAAAACAATAAAGAGAATTTGAAGGGTGAAGTTGAAATTTTTTTGTATTCTACAAATCAAGATCGAACGATGACTCGCCTAAACCAAGACAATGACCGTTCGAGTATTGCTTCAGTTGAGGAACAAGGTTGGTCTAAAGGAGGGAAGCTGTGAAAGATGAGATCAGAGAGTTTACTATGAAAGCAGTTGTTGTGAATTGTCTTGCTAAAATTGAGTCTGGATAAGCTTAAGTGATGCTATATTATAAAGATATTCAGTTATCAGTGGTGTGATGAAGTGTATTCAAAACTGGTCGAGTGATCTATTTATGACAATTAAACTCCAACTGATCTCGTAAGAAGTGGAAGAAGTGGAAAGAGTGGAGAACATGTGAGAGTCATGTCCATGATTGTAGGAAATACCAAGTATCACACACCCGCTTCCCTTTTCTTCTGCAACGTTCGCACAACTTGGTTTCTTTCTCGTTGAGTGAGGGTACTGTCAAACCACACGTGACGTAGACCGTCAGACCAAAACCTTGAGTGATATCCCCCATGTAACTTGCTTGATTCTTGTAGACATATTAAGTAGTATTAATATTGTATTAAGACAGAGTTGACTAAGTGTTGGCAAACTCTTTGGTAGCCAGTGTGAGGATTGTGAGGCGCACAAGGCCATCTTATTGAGTTTTATAGCATTTGTGTGGTTGAGAAAATGATTTAATAATGAGTCTATATGAGCAAAATGGTGAAATTCCCTATAAGTAGTGAACGCCAATTACAGGACATATATGACATAGCCCACTGTAATTTTTATCTCTAATTTTTTCAAGTTTGACATAGTCTTTTAAGTTAAAAAAATTTCTTACGGGATTAATGACCTTGATTAGGCCTTTGATGCGAAGTGCTTTTGATGAGTGATATTGTATCTAAACATGTGTGACCAATTGGTTGATTTTATTCTTGTTTTTCCTTCCACCTCATCTAAACTAAAATCTTGTTAAAATGGGCTTCTCTTAACTCTGTGTGAAAAAACGGGGGTACCAAAATACACCACCAACTTCTTAGTTCTTGAACTATATGGAAAAACCTGGATGATCTCAAGAATCAGTATCCAACTGTTTAACATGAGTTGAGTCTAATCTAGACTTGATTTCTATTTCAAGATCCGAATTCCTGTAAAGACAAGTCATTGTAAATCTTTATTCAAGATTTGGAATAAAATGCAGGTTGATGATAAAGTACAATTTTCCTTTACTTTAATTAAAATGAATCAAAAAATTATAATGCGAAAAGTAAAGAAAAGCAAGACACCAAATTTTTTGTTAATGAAGAAAACTGCAAAGGCAGAAAAACACCGGGACCTCGTATAGTTTTAAATACCGCACAGTGTTAGGAAAATCCGTGGGCTTCTTGTTTTGGTCTGATTCCTTGTTAAGTTCAATTACCTAATTTAATTAGGAATGAATTAGGAAAGGGTATTTCCTAGTAGGAGACTAATATACTTGATGGCCAAGTTTGTATTCTTTATATATAGAACTAGAATTGTATGTATATGGGAATCCAACCTAGAAGAGTGGTAAAGCCTTGTGCTTAGGTTTTTGGTCTCTTTGTTAGGGAGGGTCGCGAGCTACTGTGAAGGTCAACTTCGGTGTGAGGGAACAACTTGTAGAGAGAACATTTTGGTGTTCTAGGGTTTAGGGCTTTGCCCTAAACCGGGTTTCTAGAGTGTTTCCATGTTTCTCCTCTGTTATTGGAAACTATGGAGAAGGTGTATAAGAGAAGATATATGAGGCTGGTTTGGAGAATGATTTAGAGTGTTGATTTCTAAGGTTTCTCAATGGTGTCTCAGGTATGTCTTGGTAACTCTTCGGTTTTGGGTCTTCTCGTGGGAGTTGTGTAGAGAGCATGTAATGGTCTTTGATTGTAATGGAAGTTTTTCTGGTGGTG
>JAJJMA010140795.1:0-21989 GCA_023529015.1 Papaver nudicaule
TAGTCACAGTGTAGAAGTAGATGTTCTTCTGTTTCTTGACTAGTACATCCCATAGGGCAGTTCATGTTAATATCTTTCATCACCATAGACAGTCTCTTCCTTGTGGACAAAGCATTAGACAGAGCTTTCCATATAAAATGTTGTACTCTAGGGATCACAGGTAATGACCATAGTCTCTTCCACACCTTCTGAACTGGAGAAGCTAAATTCAAGTGATCAACATATTTTTCTTGATACAGTTTTCTGTAGGCAGATTTGACTGAGAAAGAGCCATTCTTCTCAAGCTTCCAGATTAGTCTGTCCTTCTTATTTGGATGGATGGAGATACTGCATATACTGCTGACATCTTCAGGAGTGAATAAGAAGTTAAGCAAATCCAAATCCCATTTTGTACCAGTGCTTCGAAACAGCATACTGACCGTATTGAACTGACATGCTATTTCCATACGAACCTTAGGAGAAGGTGGTGTATCTAGATCCGGAACCCAATTGTCATACCAAGTTTTAACATCCTTGCCATTTCCCAATTGCCAACAGCTGTTTTCTTTGATGAAGGGAAGCTCAGAGCTAATGCTCTTCCAGCTCCAAGATGAGTCTGTTCTGTCACCAGAGCTGAATGAATCCGTAGTACTTTGATACTTAGCTGCTAATGCTCTAGCCTACAGATCTTCAGGTCTTGTGCATAATCTCCAAGAAGATTTTGCAAGTAATGCCCGATTTAATAAGCCCATATCTCTTAGCCCCAAACCACCATCCATCTTGTGCATACAAGCCTTTTCAAAAGCATACATATGAATGCCTTTATTGTTCTTCTTATTCTTCAGGAAGCTTGATTGAGCTGAGTTCATCCCCTTGATTGTGTCTTCTGGAAGCTTGAAGGAAGTCATATGGTGCACCGGAATTGCATTTGTTACATGTTTTACTAGCACAGTTTTCCCCGCATCTGTGAGATTTTTGCTCCTCCATGTATCCATATTCCTATTCATCTTCTCAATAAGATTAGAGAATGGAATCTTTTTGTTTTTACCAATGAAAAGTGGAAGGCCTAGGTACTTCTCTTTTAGCTCCATTTGTGGTACATTAAGACTGTTGGACAATCTTTCACGAGTATCATTTGGAACTTTCTTACTGAAGTAGACTGCTGACTTGCCAAAATTGATAAGTTGACCACTTGCAGCACTAAAGTCACCAATAATTTTGAGAAGATTATTAGTTTCTTTATCATTAGCTTTGCAAAAGAGTAAGCAATCATCTGCAAATAGCAAATGGCTCACTCTAGGTGCTTCTTTTGCAATTCTGACACCAGTGAGTTGGCCATTGTCTTCATAATGAGCTAAGTTCCTTGACAGAGCTTCCATAGCTAGTATAAACAGGTAGGGTGATAGAGGATCACCCTGCCTGATCCCTCTGGAAGGTATGAAAGGCTTACATGGAGAGCCATTCATCATGACTTCTATTTGAGTTGTGCTGATACATTGCTCCACTAATTGACACCATTTGCTACCAAATCCAAAACTCTTCATGACATTTAGAATGAAGGACCATTCCAATCTGTCAAAGGCTTTGGACATATCCATCTTGAGGGCAAGGGTACCTTCTTTGGCTTCAGATCTCTTCATTGTATGAACTATTTCCTGCACCATAGTTATATTCTCACTAATGAGTCTCCCTGGAACATATGCAGCTTGCATGGGTGAAATTAACTTCTCAATGTGGCTCTTCATCCTTGTTTGTAGAATCTTTGAGATAATTTTATAAGCAGTGTTGCATAATGCCATTGGCCTAAAGTCTGCTGGAGAAGTAGGTGTAGCTGTCTTTGGAATAAGAGAAAACCTGGTACGATTTAACTGCTTGAGCATATATCCTGAATAGAAAAAATTTTGAACCATCTTTATTACATCTTCCTTAATGGTTGCCCACTGAGTTTGATAAAAACCTGGAGGGAAGCCATCTGGTCCAGGAGAGGTCCATGCTTCCATTGCTTTGATTATTTCATAGATTTCCACTTCATCAGGGATTTTAACTAGAGCTTCATTGTCCTCAGCTGTGATGAGTGAGGGAATATGGCTTCAGAAATCTTCATTTGAATTTGGCTTGGAGGAAGTACTGATTGATACAAAGTGACTGGTGATGAGAGACTCTAAGCTTGCTCTATCCTTACACCATGTACCATCTGCCGCCTGCAGTGAGTCGATTCTATTCCTTGCTCTTCTTCTATTCACTTTGATATGGAAATACTTCGAGTTTTTGTCATAGTCTTTGAAGAAATGCTCTCCAGACTTTTGTTTCATTAGTCTTGTCTCCAACTCATTCCACCTTTCTATGTCTGCTTCTATCTGCTTGATTTCAGCATCATTGTTACCATTAACATCATTAGTTTGCAACTGATGCAAAGTTTTCTGAAGAGAATTGACCGTATTCTGTATGTGTCCAAAGACTGTTTTACTCCAAATAGCTAACTGCTTCCTGGTGTTAGTTAGCTTATCACAGAACACAAAAGCTGCAGAACCATTAGCATTAGAATTCCAAGCCTTTTTAATTTCCTCAATGCAAGATGAATTACTAAGCCAAAACTCAAAAAACTTCCAGTTCCTACCTCTAGGAGTCTGACTACTATAAAGAGTCAGCATGATTGGGGTATGGTCAGAGCCATTTTGATGTAAGTGATGCAATGTTGACTAAGGGAAAGTCATTAGCCATAGACTATTGACTAGAGCTCTGTCCAATCTAGATTTAATCCTGCCTGTTCCATGACTATTACTAGACCATGTATAGGGATTGCCACTAAATCCTAAGTCAGATAGGTCTGATTCAGATATCAGATTTAATATATTTGAGGGAGTTTGAGAGCCAGGAGCTTGATTAACCCTCTCTTCAGGACTTAATGTAATGTTTAAATCTCCCACCACTACCGAAGGTATGTTTACACTAGCACTTAGGTCTCTTATGTATTCCCATTGAGCAGTTTGCTCATGTCTATAGGAAGTGCCATAAATACATGAGAGAAACCACTCTCCTCTAGCTGGGTCATTTTTAACTAGGGCATGAATCATATTAGAGCTAGTATTAACAATTTCTAACTCAAAACCATCCTTCCATAATAGAACTAGACCACCTGCTGGTCCATTAGAGGGAACAAAGATTCTGTTGGGGAATTGAAGGAAGGCTGAAAGTTTCAAAATTCTATCATCATTTACGTTAGTCTCTGATATAAAGACTATGTCTGGTGCATGAAGGGAATTCAGATACTTAATATGATCTCTAGTGTCCTTACCTCCAAATCCTTGACAATTCCAGCACAAAATTTTCATAGTTCTAGAGCAATGTATTCTAGAGCTATTAATATGACTGTAGATAAGACCTAAATGATCTTTATACAAGTTATACAGAGGTGTATTAATAATCCTAAGATACCAGTAATAAATACTAGACTTGGTTTTTATCTGCGAATGATTGGTATTAATGACACTGAAATGTGAGAAACTATTAAATACCTTAAAACCAAACAGCAGTTGAGAAATAATTACACCTGGGAATGCAAATTTCTAGAATTTAAATTGTCGTAGCCACTGATTAATGCAGATAATGAGATGCAATTAATAGGTTCAGCTTGAGAAGATAATGCAACGTCAAACAGGTAATGATTTCTACTGAAATAATAAATTTCAAAAGAAGAAAATTTTGTAAAATGATGGATTTTTACCTGATTCTCCTTTGCACTGCTGGTTGTTCCTTCCTTTCCAAAATCTTTTTCAACATCCATGCTGGCTGAGTTCATTGAAGTGAGTTCAGGTGCTACCCCAGATTTGTTATGAAGATCAACTTGTTCTACCACCGGCATGTTTGTAGTCCTAGACCTTTTTCCAGCCCTAACCATGCCTTGCTCTTCTTCCATAGCTACAACTTCACCAGTTGGAGAACTAAGATCAATAATTTTGACACCATCCTTTGGAGGGACAAATGGGGTGAACCTAGCAGAGGGTTTCCTAGGTTTACTAGTAGGAACGAAAATGATACAGGCCTAAAAGAGGGCATCTTCATATCACCAAACTTGCGAGGCTTGTTTTGTAGCTCATTAAGTAGTTCAACATTCTTCTTACACTGGATTTTGTTGTGTGGAACAATGACATAGCACTCCTTGCATATTCTGCTTGGCTGTCTTTCATAAAAGTAACGATACCACTTAGTGGTTTGAGCTGCCGTGATAGCAAGAGCTTCTCGAACCATAGGTTTTGTCAGCAACATTCACACACAAACTCTGAAGCAGTCACCAGTTTCTGGTAAACCTTCAGGGGGATCAACCGCAACCACCTCTCCCATTACTTCTCCCATCTCCATAACAGCTTTCTTGTTGAAATGTTCTGGCAGCAAGAATTTAAGCCAGATCCAAAACTCATGATGTTCCCAATCCAGTTCATTGTATGGAATGGTTGGGTCATGCATATGAACAATAATCAGATTTCCGTCTACTGCCCAAGGTCTTTCTTTGATTACCTTCTTCACTGCACTCATCTTTTTGAGTGTAAAGACCATTACATTCCTGTCTAATGTAATGGTCTTTAGATTGTCGATTGAGTTTGATATGTATTTATTCCTCAACTAAACTTTAACTAGCTAGAGATTGTCGATTGAGTAATTGATAGAATTAGCAACAACGGATTTGGACGACGATAATAGTGGGACGAATATCCGATGATGGAACAACATCGGCTGATGAACTCGAAGCAAAACCTTGATATTAGCTTTTCCAAGTCTGCGCATACCAACTAACAACTAACAAAATTGTAGTCTTGGAATCTTGTGAGAATAAGTGATTTGGGTCAGGTAAATGTGAACGACACAAGAATTTGGCTTAGTGCTTTGATTGGGAGATCAACCAACGAATGCTAAGGACATTGAGGATGTGTGAAGAGTGGGAGTCAGAGCCAAAGGGAATGAGAAAGGTATTGGTGTGACTTGTGAGACAGAAATTAGAGAAGCGGAACCTCCAATGGGAACATTGAAGAATTTGTAGCTAGAATTCTGTGTACTTCAGAGAAGGAGCCAGTTTACTGTTTACATATTTGTCGAAGGTATTGATGCAGTAGTTGGGTAGTTGAAGGGCTGGCTGGTTGTTGCTGTATGGAATTCCTCCCTTCCTCAAAACTGCAACCTTCCAGTCCAGAGCTGGTGCTGATTTTAGATATTTCTTCAATGTCAGTCAAGTTCCTCCTCCTACTGGTAAAAGTTAAATGCTGCGCGCTGCTGAATATGATTTCTTCAGAATATCGACCGAACTGAACATGCATGCATCCTTATCATCTTTTATTGGCGTGGGACTCCACTGCTGAAAATCATTTGGCACCAGACGCCTTAATTTCTCCATCAACTGGTAGGTAATGTAGTATCACAGCTCAAAACCTTTTCCAAAGCAGCAACATTATCATATGGTGCATTTGCTAGCGGATTGTGTCGCATTTTTTTGCTTCCTTGTCTCACATTGCAACTGGGCCAAGTTTACATATTTAGGAGCAATATAGAGGTAAATTTTTGGCAAGCAACAACGGGAGCAACTGGATCCCTTTATTACTGAATAAATTCAAGCACTAGGATCAACTATTATTTTGGTAATGGAAGGAATCTGTTGAGACTATTAGTCCCACGTTGTATGGGCAATCTAAGATCCTGCAGTTAATAATCCTCTGGGCCACTCTACTCATTGCCAATTGGTTATGAGTTGGATCTCTAGAAAGTAGTACAAGAAACCGCACACTTCATTCAACTAAAAAAGCAACATACAATTGTGTCCAAAGAGTTCCGCACCAGCTTGACACTTGACACATTCCGATAAGGATTCCGTTGAGAAACTATAAACACACTTAAACCTAGCTTCCTTGGCAAGTCTATCAACTAAATTCAAGCACACACTGTTTTTAAACCGGAAATAAACATTACTAAGAGACTTAAACTGAAAACAAGCATTCTCTAACTTAGGATTCCGTTGAGAAACTATAAACACACTTAGACCTAGCCTCCTTGGCAAGTCTATCAACTAAATTCAAGCACACACTGTTTTTAAACTGGAAATAAACATTACTAAAAGACTTAAACTGAAAACAAACATTCTCTAACTTATCGGAAGAAGACATAGGTAGCCCATTGACATAATAAACCAGGTTCTTGCAATCATTGATGATGACCACTGACGACAATTTCTTCTCTTTGATCCACTTTTGAACTTCAAGGAAACTCTAAATTTTCAGATCCCCAAAACAGAAGGAAATGAGGACTACTTATAAGGACACAGTCCCATTGAGTTACAGACACGTGTACAACTCCGTTCTTTCTCCCAGTCCCCAGTTATTGCCCATTACATGTACGCCTCTTGCACTTCCTGTTATTTGGCAGTTACTGCCCAAGACTTGAGATTTGCAAGAGAACTGGTAAGAAAATATGCGCTGATTTTGGGGCTGCACAGTTTTCCTTGGGGCTTCAAAACAATAAAACCATCCAAAGGATAGTTATAAGGGATGTCCAAAAAGGTATGAAAAGTCTAAGATACCCTTACAGATTAATCCACCCCAAATTTTAACTAATAACCCAAATTTTATAACCCTAATCCTAAAACAAAAACAAAAACTAAAACTAAAACTAAAAACTTATCAATTATCATTATCTTCTCCTTCTCTTCTACTCTCCCTCTCCTCTTCTACTCGTTCCTCTCCTTCTTCATTTTTCCCCTTCGTTCCTCGGCTCGATTCATCGCCGATACGAAAAATTAATCGTCTCGAATAAAATTCAAACATGGCGAGAACAAAACAGACCGTGAGAGACACTACAGATGATCCTGGAATAGCAAGAGCCTACTTAAATCATCAACAACGCACAGCGGGAGAAACTTCTGATTTGAATTTTGAACCCGACCGAGAAGCAAATCCGTCCACTGATTTGAATTCTGAACCCAACATGCGTATCAGGTATTAATTCTGAACAAACCCCATGTTTTGAATGATGTTTTAATTGTTTTTTTAGGTTCTAATCATCGATTTAGGGTAGTTTCGTTGAGGTCAGAACTTTTTTACGGTGCAGTTTTCAATTGGGTCTTAGGCGTAAAACATTTTTACGCCTTGAGAATCATATGAAAACTAGGCGTAAAACAGTTTTACGCCTTGAGAATCATATGAAAACTAGGCGTAAAATTGCCCTAATTTTGCCCTAGGGTTTTTACGCCTTAGAAACCAAGGCGTAAAAAAAGTGGTCTGTGCTCACAAATATTTGCACCGTAAAAACACAAAGCAAACCGTAAAATTTGATACAAGGCGTAAAACTCTAAATTGAAGCGTAAAATCTTTTGGATTTCAATTTTTTTCCCAAGGAAGTTTTACGCCTTAATATATCAGTGCGTAAATTTTGAGTTCCTAATTTTTTTTTTAAAAGTTAAATTTACGCCTTGGTTTCAATCCCATAACCAAGGCGTAAATTTCTTCTGTAACTTTTTATTTTGGAAACCATATTTTACGCCTTGGTTTTCTGGGGCGTAAATTTTTCATCCAAGGCGTAAAATGTTAAGTTAAGGCGTAAAATTCCTGCAGTCTCTCATAGGTTTTGCTCATTGCTTGGTTGTTTATTTGTGTTGTTTGTGCATGTGTTTAGGGAACAACCTCCCCTACTACCAATGCGCCCTGATCATGCACTTGTGATTGAGACACGACGTCAAAGGAACGAACTCATTGACCGCCCTCCCCCACCACCAATTCGTGAAGATGAATCGAACCTTGCACTTGTGCTTTACCATGAACCTCCAGCACCAATTCGTGAGGATGATCCACGCGTGATTGAAACACGACGTCAAAGGGATGAACACATTGATCCCCCTCTTCCACGACCACAGCATTTGCGTGGGGAATATGCTCCTGGCCTGCGTAGGGATTATCGTGATTTTCTTCCTCAGCAAGTCGAAAGATTTGTCGATCATGATGAATGGCAAGCAAATGTACCTCGTAATCTTAAAAGAAAGAGGGTTGGTGAGGGTGTGGAAATTTTTCCTTGTGGTTGTACACTTTGCGTTGAAGTTGCACGTCTCCGTCCACTTGTTGAGGCCAATGGCGGACCGAGCTGGGAACTAATCCGCAGTCGAACAGGGTTTGGAACTGGTTTCACTGGTTGAGTTTTATTATGTGTTTTGGTATTGTGTGTTCTAGTTTATTTTATGTTATCGACATCTATGATGGTGAACTTCTGGTTATGAATGTATGGTTGACTTAAATCGTTGAATTTCTGGTTATGAATGTATGTTTGTTATGTTTGTTCATGTATTGATGCTTCCTATTTTTTTCCATAACCATGTGATAGTAGTTAGTGTATTTCAGGATAATAATCGGTTAATACATTATCCAGTGTTGGCCGATTATATACAATCGTTGTGTTTGTAAGTCTGTTTACAACGAATATAGGTAATCAAATGTTTCAAACTCCTGTGCTCCACATTCGGCCCTCACTATAGTTTCATATTAGGGGCCGAATGTACATTCGGCCCCCACGATAGTTTCCTTTTAGAGGCCGAATAAACATTCGGCCTCCACAATAGTTCCCTTTTTGAGGCCGAATGTGACCTGCATATTGATTCCCAAACATAACAAATAACATAACCACATAACAAAGCATTGCATACATAGATTAAGAGTTTAAAGTTTGAAAACAAAAACAAAGGATTCATAATACTTCGAAGGTTTTGAGAAAATCCTTTAGCTCATGGTAATGTGCTTCGTACTCGAAATCCTTTCCTTTACTTTGTTTCCATACCTTCAAAGTCCTGGCATAAACTTCATCCTCCGTAACATCATTCCCAAGAAAATCTCGGGCCAATCTCCCCAAGTGCATAAAATCATGAACGTTTTGACGTATTTTCCACCATCGTTCTGAGAGGCCTCTTGCATCGCGCACATATTGGTTTTGAAACTTGAAGTCATCTTCGATATACTTAAACAGGGACCTCCACTTGACATCCCCACGACTTTTTTGTAATCCATAATAGTGGATCACGTCTTTACAAAGACGTAGATCTTCTTCCAACGTAAATGGAGCGAAGCTTGGTTTGATTCGTGTTGATGGAGGAGGAGATAATGGTTTTTGAGATGGAGAACACGTATAGTAGTACTGATGAACAAACTTATCAGTCATGTTTCGATAACGTCTACGAGGAGGAGATGCTGGAGGAGGTGTTGAGATTGATTCATTTGGTTTGCGTATTAAAGATAGTATCTCTTGTGGTGATCGAGTTGGCCTCCTGGATTCATTTGACGATGAGCTTGACATTGTAGATTGATTGAGATAAAGGTTTGGGAAGAAGAAGGTTTAGGAAGAAGGTTTGAGAAGAAGAGTTATCTATGAAAATGAATGTTTGTGAAAGAGTCTATTTATAAAGATAAGTACCCAACGGATAGTTTTTTTGAATTTTGAATTTTGGGGATTTGCAAAAACTAGCCGTTATGTAGTTTGGTGAACTCGCAAATGGGGGACACAACAAGTGAGGACACACAAATGGGGAAAAATGATCAATGAATACACAACTTTGGTGAACTCGCAAAAACCCACCATGGTACAAACATATGGTTGCCAATGATATGTAGTGTCTTCGTGCAACACTTGATTAGGACGTGGTTGATTCTCCATAGGCACAATGGGAGGCTCTTCATCATCAGACTCCTCAGGGGTAGCAATAGATTCAATGTAAGGAACCACCTATAAACCAAACGAACAAAGATTAGAAACCATACATAATTTACGCCTCAAAAACTAAACCGTAAATAATATTACGCCTTGGTAAATCTTGGCGTAAACTTGGATACGCCTTACTAACCAAGGCGTAAACCTGGGGATTTTTTAAAAAATTTGTCAGGGTAAATTTACGCCTTATAACTCAAGGCGTAAGCCTGGGATTTTCATAAATTTTTTGCAAGGGTACATTTACGCCTTGGTTTTCCATGCTCCAATTGAGGCGTAAATAACACTAGAAAGTATTTGATGAAAAACATATTTTTACGGTTCAATAAGCAAGACGTATATAAAGAATGTGTCAAGAAATATTGAGGCGTAAACAAAACAACCAAGGCGTAAATAAGATTTTTACGCCTCACTTACTAGGGCGTAAACGGTGTATTCAATATTTCCATGCAGTTTACGCCTCAATGGCAGGTTGTCGTCCTAGGCGTAAAACTGTTGTACGGCTATTTTCCCCAAATTTCGGTTTTTACGCCTCAATTGGGAAGAATCTTGAGGCGTAAATTTGGTTTACGCCTCAGATTCAAGGTCAATCCAAGGCGTAAATAGAGCCTGGAAACTCACAAAAATCACACGAATCCACGAACTAAAGATGATTACATGCAAAAAAATCACAAGCAAAGATATACCTGGGTGTTAGAAGCTAGTTCATCCTCATAATCTTGTTGATACTTGTCTCTTTGGAGATCTTGTAGTGATTCTTGGGTTTCTTGAGTTAACCACACTTTTTCACTCAACAAATAATGCAATGTAGAGTCCTCACCTTCGTTCGGACAGTAGATTTTGTTGTTGTAATCTATTGGAGTCTCAGGTAGCTCCAAATCGGTGTTTCAATCACTCATTTTGGTTGAGTGATTCAAAACTTAGAGATTTTTGAAGAACAAAGTTTTTTTTTTTTTTCTCTCCTTTCTCTCCTTCTTTCTCTAAATCAACTCTAAAACAAATAAATTTCTCTCTCTAAATTTTTATAAACTTAACAATATAGATTATGATAATCATGATTACCACTAATCTGATGATAATCAAACACTAATACTAAACTAAAACTAAAGGGTAAAACTGTCACATTTTATAAGGGGTTTTTGGTTTTGATTTTTGATGACCCTATTTTGTCACCCTCTGCAGCCCCAAGGAAAACTCTGCAGCCCCAAAATCAGCACATAAGAAAATGGAGTTTTACCTTATGGACCTATATTGGGCCTTCATATGCATACTTGGCCCAGTAAACAATGTAAGACAGTCCGGTACCGTATATAAAAACAAGTAGAGTAAATTCATTCTGTGAATGAATGATACCTGTTAATTGAAAAGCTGGAGTGATCATTAGTCCGCTACCACAACCTAGCTAGATCTGAATCAACTTCATCATTACCAGCTAATCTTCTTAGTCGGTCCAATTAGACTCTTAACGTGCAGAAGGTGTTCAACAGCAAAAGGTGTTCAGAACAGCCAACAAAGAAGATTAGTTTTTCCGAGGCCTTCCAAACCAATTTTTCAAGATTAAACTTTCTTCTTTTTTCTCTAGAAAACTTATATATACTAGCAATTGTCAGCAGTTTTGGGTCAACTAATTGTGAATGACACAAGAATTTGGCTCAGTGCCTTGATCAAGAGAGGTTTCTAATGAGGATATTGAATTTGGAGTAGAAGAAGATGTTTGAGTTGTAGTGAAGAAGCGCAGATGAGAATATATATGGTTCAAGTGAAGAAGCCCTGCCTATTGTGCAATGTATCTTTAGCCAAAACTTTTGCAGTTAAATCTAAATTGAATGTGCATGTGCATGTGCATGTGCATGGGCCAATCTAAATTCAATGTGGTTGGATTCATTTGCAGGTAGATAGCTGTAGATTGCTGTTTTGGGTTCCCAGGTCGTGCATTTCTTGTGAATTCTGCCGGTGGGGGCATCTGCAGTTTGGTAGCTGAAAATGAAAGTGTACCAACTAGCAGCTACCTAAGCCACATGGTTTTGCTTGCAAAATGGAACTCCTTGCTGGGAGCTCAAAGAGGAAAACTAATAGTGGCCTTTGATTTAGCTAGTGATTGTCCTTCCTGATGCATTGTAAATCTGGAGATTCAACTTTATCCATAGTTACATTGGAAGATCAATGGGGAATGTGACACCAAATTGTATCCCAGTTCTGTAAATCTCTTTACATTGTAACTGGGCCAAGTATGCATATTTAGGATCATTGTAGGCCCAATAGGTAAATACCATTTTATCAGTTCTCTTGCAAATAAGTCCTGGCACTGGCAGGCAGGCAACAGTGGGAGCAACTGGACTGCCAAACTCCATTTTCCTCATTCACTGGATTACTGAATGCATCTAACCACAAAGTAAAAGTGATGCTATTATACTGCCTATTTATTATTACTTGGCTTGGTGCATTAATGGTTTTAAGTCTATGATACTCATCTAGTAGCTGGCTGCTTGTTCCATTTTAGCTGCAAAATTGAAAATTGAAAGCCAATGGGGATAGAAACCACTCAATTATGTGCCAACTGCACTAGAGAATGAGTGAATGAGCAATCATCCTTTTGAGATTAAAACAACGGAAGAAAAAATAAAAAACAAAAAACTAGAGGAAGAAAAAACATCCAACATGAACCTAATTGCGTTTCAGAGGTACTTGTTGGTGTTGGTGGTGGTGCAGTTTTAACCACGCCGCTCTTCTTCTCCCCGGAGCTTGGAAATTCAAGTTCACCTTCTGCTGTGATTGTCCTCACATTTTCCTCTCCGATCGCTTTCAACGACAGAAAGGTGCTTCTGTGTTGTATTGGTACTGCCCAACTCGTTTCTTCTTCATCAAATTCCCAGATATCATCTGAAACTTGTGATTCCAGCAGATTATACCGAAAGACACGTCCACTTGACAGACTGATCATCAAAAGCTGACTCCCTTCCGAAAGAGCAAACAAGCGGGGCGATCCGAAATCCCGCCGTCCCAAGGACACAGTGTACACTTTCCTCCAACTCGAATCTTTGTTTTAAAACCACAAGTCACAGTTGTGGTTATTAGTTAAGCCAAAGTCATTAAAAAGTACCAAACACCCTTTGAAAACACCAAGTTCTCTGCCGGCAATGAATCCAGGCGGAGTACTCTGGAGCAAGTGGACTTCCTCGTCTGCCAAATAGAAAGCCACAATGTCCTCTGATCCCTTTTGGAGCCAATGCAGTGCCCCATTCACGCATACACTCCCAGCACCAATATTTGGCCTTACATGATAACTAATCTCTCTTATACTTCGCCAGCCGCGTCCACTTCCAAGCGTATATACCTCAACCTGTCCCTTGTTTCCGTCAGGGGAAATCCTGACAACCTTGTACTCATTAGTTCGAGGGTGATATCCAAATCCATGCACGGCTTTTTTCGGCCGGTTGGTGCGTGTCCCTGGAAGATTCACGATTTCTCCAATAATGAGATTACAGATGTAAATTGATTTGTCATAATAACAGTCGCGACATGTAGTGACTGATAAACAAAGCAATCCATTACACGAACCAACTAAACGGACGTCACCAGGCTCATCACCTGTCGGAAAATCGAGGTTGATCCTCTTTGTTGAGCAGTACTCTTTTCTTGGATTCATCTTACTGTCGTCATAGTACTCGGCATAGTAGAGGTCTCTGTTGTCAGAGCAGTTGATGAAACTTATCATGGAATAATCATGTTGACACCGAGAATGTAGATTAGCGAAGTAAGCAGTATGAGCATGAAGCTGGATGAGATTTCTCCAGTGTTTGCATACGCGCATACAGTCTAAAACCAACTCTGCGGGTAGCTTGGAGAATATGATGAGTTTGATTTCTGAGGGGAGACTGTTAAGACGAGAGTCTGCCATACTCGTTCTCCTTGCAAAACAAAAAACATTGGTCTGACATCTTCTATCACTTATATATTTATAGACAACTTGAAGAACTATTACCTTTTTTGAGTTATAATTGGTTTAGGAAACTGAGAAAAAAAAACTGCCCCAGGAAATCAAGTTAATTTGGTAATACAACTAATCCTCCAGGGTTTCTTTTGGTCGGTCAAAATGCACAAATGACTGGCCAATTTTCAACTTGCTCCAGATTGGCCGGCCATTTTTGCTCAACACTTGTAAAAGGTGTGAGAACTGTTATTATTGATTGAACAAAGTTGAGAAACAAAAAATACAGGATAATCTTTTTATATGGAGAAGCTTAACTCACGACCAGACAACAGAAATAACAATAAACTAATAATAGAACCAGTAAGTGTGGAACAGCTGTCAAAGCCAGACTGGCACACACTGGCAAACACTACATCCAGCACATATAACAGGCTAAGGGCTAGCCTTCAGACCCATGGTCACATGGTGTCTTACATCCCCCCTCGAACTGTGCACTCTGATAGTGCATCAGTTTGCCCTGAAGAGTGAAAAATTGTTCCTTGCCAAGACCCTTAGTGAACAAATCTGCAACCTGTTGCAAAGTTGGTACATAATCCACTTTCACAAAGTTAGTAGCAACCAAGTCTCTAATAGTATGATAATCAAACTCCACATGCTTGGTTCTACCATGAAAAATTGGATTGTAAGCTAAATGCCCAGCACCCATATTATCACAGTATAGTTGACAGGGAGTAATCAGCTGAACCTGCAGTTCTTCAAGCAAATAAGAAATCCACTGAACCTCAGAAGCTGTAACAACCAAAGCTTTATATTCTGCCTCAGTTGAAGATCTGGAAATAGTAGGCTGCTTCTTAGATGACCATGAGACTAAGTTATCACCAAGAAAAACACAGAAACCAGCAGTAGATTTCCTTGTATCAGGACAACCAGCCCAGTCACTATCACAGAAAGCCTGAATTTGAGTACATTCCCATCCTTTCAAAGTAATTCCAGATCCCAAAGAACCCTTCAAATACCTTAAAATTCTTTTAGCTAGCTGTAAATGAACATCAGTAGGCTAATGCATAAACTGAGACACATAATTGACTGCAAAACTCAAGTCTGGTCTTGTCAGAGTCAGATACTGTAATCCTCCAACTAGAGCTCTATAAGAAGTTGCATCCTCAATAATACTACCATCATACAATGAAGCTCTTCTGCCTTGAGCAACAGGTGTCTTACAGGGTTTACAATCAAGCATATCATGTTTCTGAAGAAGTTCCAAAGAGTACGTATTCTGAGTTAAGAGCAGAGTGTTATCTTGCACATTATGAACAACTTCTATCCCAGAAAAAAAAATTCAATTTTCCTAAGTCTTTCATGGCAAATTCTGACTTCAGAACAGTTATGAATTTGGAAACAAGTGATTCTGTAGAACCCACCAAGATGATATCATCAACATACACCAGTAAAATCATCTTTCCTGCATTGCTTGAATGATGAAACATTGAACTATCACACTGAGATTTAATGAAACCATGTTGAAGAAGAAAACCACTGAATCTCTCAAACCAAGCTCTGGGAGCTTGTTTGAGTCCATATAAAGACTTCTTCAACTTACAGACATAGTCACGATGTTCTGTAGAAACAAAACCAGGAGGTTGTTGCATATAAACATCCTCATTGAGATAGCCATGAAGAAAGGCATTGGAGACATCCAATTGTCTCATTTCCCAGTGATTGCTCAATGCCAAACTAAGCACACATCTTACTGTTGTTGGCTTGACCACTGGACTAAAAGTTTCACCAAAATCTACTCCATCCACTTGTCTATTTCCCAGTACAACCAGTCTTGATTTTTCCCTTTCAAGAGAACCATCAGACTTCAGCTTATTTTTGTAAATCCACTTATTTCCCAAAACATTCATCCATGGTTCATAAGGTACCTCTTCCCATGTATTATTATTGTACAAAGCATCATACTCTGACTGCATAGATCTGATCCATTTAGGTAACTTAGCTGCTTCTTTAAAATTCTTAGGTTCAGTAAGAATATTCACTATAGCTGAGAAAGCAGCTGGAACTGGATGCTTGACAGTGGTATTGACAACTTGAGAATCAACAGAAAGAGCCACAAAATCAGAACTAAGAGTCTTCTTTTTACTGACACCTGACATGGATCCTGTTTGAACCTTAGAAGTATTCATAGAGGATGATGCAGGAGAAGTAGGTAAAACTGTACTAAGTTCAGTTGCAGCAGGACACACAGATGAAGAAATACAAGGTGATGTAGAATTAGGCAACTGAGAAACACCACTGGCAGTATGTTCAACATCAACTGATGGCAAAGGTACAATTTTAGCAAATGGAAAAATTCTTTCATCAAACACCACATGAGTAGTGGTATATACTTTATGAGTGGCTAGATCATAACACCTGTAACCCTTATGAAAAGGATTGTACCCAATGAAAGCACATACATCAGACTTAAGACTCAACTTATCTTTCCTGTATGGGGATAAATTTGGAAAACATAAACACCCATATACCTTCAGAAAACTGTAATCAGGAAGTTTTGAATAAAGCATCTCAAATGGACTCTTGTATTGAATGATTTTAGATGGAATTCTATTGATCAAATATGTGGCAGTTAAAAAACTATCATACCAGAATTTCTTTGGTAAATAAGCATTAAAACTGAGAGTGTTACCCATTTCAGTAATAGCTTTATGCTTCCTCTCAGGTGCACCATTTTGCTGATGAAGATTTGGACAAGAAATCCTGATTGAAATACCTGCAGAGTCTAAGAATTCTCTAAACAAGCCTTTTGTCAGTTCAAAAGCACCATCAACCTGAAACTCCTTAATTTTGCAATCCAATAAATTTTCCATTTTATTCTTGAAGAACTTGAAATACTGCAGACAATCAGTCTTCTGTTTCATTGGAAATATCCAATTATATTTGCTAAAATCATCCATGAACAGTATGTAGTATCTAAATCCCAAATTGGACTGCACAGGAGCAGGTCCCCAGACATCACAATGGATTGATGCTAAAGTATGATTAGCTACAGAAGGAGAAGAGTAAAAAGGCAAACTATGACTCTTGCCCAACTGACATGAAGTACAAACTGACTCAAACTCCTTATCAGACAAAGATATGACTTCAGTATGAGCAAGTTTCTTCACAATATTGACAGCAGGATGACCCAATCTTTGATGCCACACTGTTGCAGGTGAAAGAGGACAAACAACAGCAAAATGATGGTGAGGAGAACAAGACTTCATTGGGTATAGATTATTCTTCATCAATCCTTTAGCAAGTACTTGTCTAGTCAAATGACACTTGATTTCATAACCCCATGGAAAGAATTCAAAAGAAACTTTGTTGTCAGCAGTACACTTTGCAATAGACAACAAATTATGTTTGATATTAGGAACATATAAAACTTCATCTAAAGCAAATGACTGCTTAGAATTAGGAATAATAGTACTAGAACCTTTAAGAGTAATAGGCAAACACTTACCATCTCCCACCATGACTTGTTCAAAGCCATCATAATCCTCTGCTTGAGATATCAAAGAATCATCATTCGTCAAATGACTAGTAGCTCCACTATCTGGAATCCACACAGGTCTAGAAGAATCAACACTCCAATGTCCACCAGCATTAGGATCAGTTTCAGGTATTCCATCAGAAATCCATGGATTGAAACTAGGTGTATGAACTTCTACTCCCACATAAGCCTTAGGAGCAGAATTTTTCTGATTCTTTGGTGGAGCATATCTATATCTACATCTGCCAGCATAATGTCCAACCTTGTTGCATATCTGACAGGGAATCAGCCCAAGTAGATGGTGGTTTCTGCAGAGGAAAAACTTGTTTCTGTGTAGGATTAAACTCTCCCTTCCTAAAAGAATGACCACTAGTACCACCATTTGAACCATTTGAAGAGTAAGAAGAACCAGTTCTTGACCCAAAATTACCACCAGAATTATAGGATTGTGGTTTCTTAGCAAATTGATTATGAGGATTATACTTCTTGACATAGAATGCAGTATTAGTGGAATCCAATGAAGAGACACTTGAGAATCATCTGATTGATCTTTCATCCATTGCTCATGAGTAGTTACTCTAGATCTCAATTCAGAGAAACTTATTGGTCTATCTTTATTTTGCATAGTAACCACAAATTCTCTATATTCACTACCTAAACCAGCTAAAGTATACATGACTAAATCTGAGTCAGAAACCTGTTCACCAATCTCAGCTAAAGAATCTGAAATAGATTTAATCTTTTGCAAGAAATCAAATACTGAAGAATTACCTCTTCTGATAGAATGAAGTTGTGTGCGTAACATTGATTTCCTAGCAAAAAATTGCTCAGTGAAGATCTTGGATAAGTGATTCCATTTGTCCCTAGCAGTAGGCAACCTGAGCAGTTCTGGTGTAAGAGATGGAACAACAGTATTATTGATGCAGGTTCCAACAAAAAATCAAGAGAAGAGTGAAGAAATGAGCTTCAGCTTCAGCTGCATCACCATCAACAACTGAAGTCAAGTCTGTTTTATTCTGACGAAGCAGGAGACCATAGACTGTAATGGCTTGTGCACAAGGAAGCTGTTCAGCAAGAAAATTTAACAGAAGCGTCAGTTAACTCGTTTCGGTGCACATATACTAATTAGGCAGATAGCTAGTCAATCAACGTAGCATGTTAACTAGTATCTTGGATTTTACTGCACAAATACCCCTTCTCTAATGTATTTTTGTGAGTATTTATTGCCAACTTCTAGCACACATCAATCAGTAATCAGTAGAGAGATGGTATGGCCCTTGGCATGAAGCACTACTACTCCCTATACTATAGGTCCAGTATTGTGATTTCCGCCTAGATAAATAAATGTCAGGCAAACGAAGACCCATTCGACAATAAACACTTTGCTCTCTTTTTCAGACCTAACGGCTAAACCAATGTATTTCTTTTTTGAGCAAAGGTAATTTTTGTATTAAGAAGAAGCAACCAATGTATTTCTGAAAGTGTTTCCTTCTGTCTTCAAAATATTCAACCCCGGTCTTGTATCCCATAGAGTCTTTTCATAGATTAAAAATAACAGTTTACTGAAATTAGACACCAAACGGTTTCGTGGTGTAGTTGGTTATCACGTCAGTCTAACACAGTGAAGGTCTCCAGTTCAAACCTGGGCGAAGCCAAATATACTCTTTTTATGTTAATTTTTGGATGCTTAATTTTTATGGGTTTGGTTGGTCTTGCAGTTTCATAAACCAGTGGAGAAATCAATCTCTGGCTCATAAACTGCTGATATGTTCAAAAATAATTTCGTGATGTAGTTGGTTATCACTCAGTCTAACACACTGAAGGTCTCCAGTTCAAACCTGGGCGAAGCCAAATTTAGTTTTTGATATACAAAATCTTGGGAATTTGGAAACCCTGTACTACTTGCATTCTAATTCCTAGTCTAAAACAAGGTTCTGATTTCCTTTTTTGAATTCCCTCTTTTTATATAAACTAGCAAAGAATCACGCGCGATGCGAGTGCCGTTCATTTTCGAAACAAAACAAAAAAGATGATTGCATATTCATGAATAATTCTTCTTTTGTTGGTATCTAATTGATGTTGCTCAAGTTAAAACCTATGCAGTAACAGCAGTATGCATTAAAAATGATGATAGATTGTATTCCAAATCTGTTGCCGACACTTATCAAAAAAAATCTGTTGCTAGACTATCAGATGATTAATTGACCCAAAAAGTTACCAAACTAACTTAAAGTATCTAGTCTGGACACACACACAATGCGCCTGCCGTTTTGTTTTTAGACCTATAAAACAGCATCTCCTTTATGCCGGAGACATGTGGAATCCCTGGAAAATTCGGAAAGAGAATCAATTTCACTATGTTCACTTGAAATTAGGCATTGCACCTGCCCTCTGATCCTAAGATTCAACATTCAAAACTGCTACTTATCACATTAGTATAGCCACTTCATAGTTTCAAGATATTAAGTTGCTCCCTTACAGGAAATGAAGATCCAATACACTAATACATGATTCCTGAACTTGCAATAACAAATAGATAAAATGCTTTGTAAAGTGAGTCTTTAATAATAAGCTCATATGAGACCAACAAAGAAAAGCACTTTAAATCCAAGTCTTGGCACACTTCAATATGAGGACAAAGTCACCCTCCGTGATTATTTCTGAGACTAAGTGAAAACCTATAACGATCATTACAACTGTGAGCAGCTAAAGAACCAATTGGAAGAACCCATTTTCAAGAAGAAGAAGAAGAAACAAAATCTTGAAATATATGAATTTTAATGGTGTAAACAAGCTGAATACCTCTCTCTGTAATGGCCTCTTCTTGTTGTTCTAGAACTAATGTCTTCTTCTTCTTGTTCTTGAACAAATGCCCTGAGCTGCTACCGAGTAATGAATGAAGCTGAGGAAGAAGTGAAGGAATGGAAGAAAGTGGGGATGTGAGAATTGGGTTGTCAGAATATTAATCAAGAAAACATTCTAATGTGAGAATTGGGTTGTGAGAATTTTTGAGAAGGTAAGGATTGGGGGTTTTTATAGGTACGGAAACTTCAAACAGGCACAAGGCGGTAATCAAATGTCAGTTCAGTTGGTTAGTTAAGCGCTTCTTGTTGTATCTCACACTCCCCTTACACCACTTTTGGTTTCACCTTATTCATGGCATGCATCCTTGGCCTAAAGCTGCTAGAGTGGTTATATGGCCGGCCATCCAACAATGCAGTGCAACATCTGATGCTAATGCCACTTCCTCTCAAGCTTGCATACATATACTCGACGACCATACATTTGATCGTGTAGGCATGTATTTCCTTTCCAATCTCTAGCTTCTCCAAATACCTCAGATTTCAGTTGCTTGTTAACATCCATTTGATATTTGTCAGACTTCGAAACCGTCATTGTAAGCTCGCCCAATTCATTCTGAAGCTTTCTCAACCCCACCTTTCTCTTCAACAATTTCCTTCAGTCCCGAATCCAATTCGGCTTTCAAACACTTGTTGTTTCTCTAGAGCTTCAGTATACCCTTTCTCCATTTCATCCACATTCTTTTGCAGAATCACATCATTCTTATCATTTGAAGCAATAGTAGCTCCAAGCTGCTCCACATACTTTGACAAGGCAGCTACTTTCAACAACTGATCAGCCCTGTTCTTCTCAATCTTTCTTCTTCTTTCTCCCGTTTCAATTCCTCGACCACCTTCCCCAATTTCTGCTCAATCAAACCTTTCTCACCCAGTAAACCCTCAAATGCTTCATCCCTATCCTTCGTTTCCTCCGCAACTTTCTTCCTCAACATCTTATCATTCTTCTCCAAGGAAGCAATCGTAGCGACAAGCTCCTTGACATGTTTCTCCAAATCATCGATTTTCGACAACTGATACACTCTATTCTCCTTCTTAACAAAGTTAAATTTAACAGAGGCATTTTCTCAAACATGTCTTGTGCATAACTCTCTTTGTACATTTTAATCAAAAAACTAACTTCTACAAAAACATCAATCACCTCAAACACAGAAGATTCATGAAAACAACACATTTCGAGTATCCAATCGAACCCTAACTAGAGCTACTAAAACCCTAGGATTTCAATTGGTTTTGTTTAGAAGACTGACTTTTTCTTCTCATGTGAGAAGGGAAGACTTTATGTAGGAAGGATTGGGGCTGTGGCACTTCGATGGGCTTAACGTGTGACAACAACTTGTAGGTTGTTGTTCGTGGGCTTGAAATATCATTTTTTTTCTTAAAAAAATGTTGCTCACAAATCGTACTTAGGCTTTGTATCAAAAAAAAAAAAATCGTACTTAGGCTGTGTTTGATACTAGAGAAAGGAAACAATTCCGTGGGATATGGAAACAATTCCAAAGGGATGGAAGGAACGACTTTTCAAGGAATTCCATGGAATTAAGTTAAAAATTGACTTTGAAACCACAATTTTGTGGAATCATATTTGTAAACAAACGACGGAATACTTTTAATTTCCTTGGAAAGAGGGTCAATTCCACAGAATTATCGAACACTGTTTTATATTTTATCCTTTTTTTAAGGCAACTTGGATTTGTTGTCTTTGGCAATTTGACCAATCTTCGGCGGATCTTTCTATGTCATGTTCTCTTTGTAAGAGCCTTTGGCTCATCCACCTTGTAACTGTTAGCTCCTCATATATAAAGTGTCAAATTTCAGAAAAATAAAAAACTTGGATTTGTTGGGTGTGAAGAATTTAATGCTCCTTAATAGAGCATTACGAGCAAAAGTGGGAGTGTAGATATGCAAAGGACACATAGTTTTTACAGAGAAGAGTTGTGTGACTGAGACTTTGATAAGAGAG
>JAJJMA010140812.1:1333-18720 GCA_023529015.1 Papaver nudicaule
GGTGGATGTTGAACTAAACATCCACCGATTGTTGTTGGTGTTCTTCATTTTCCAAAAAAAAATAAATCTTGTTTTCATGTTTGTCTAGTTATGATTTAAACCAAATTAATTAAATCTAGCTAATCTTGTTTAGACTTTAATCATGTAATTAGCAACTAATTGAGAAAGGGTAAAACAGTCTTCTTTTATAAGGGCGTTTTTAGATTTTACTATATAATATATCCGCCAGAATTATTTTTTCCTTGGGCCCAAATCTTCTTCCTTGGGGCCAAATTTAGGAGGGTTTTTTTTTGCTATGGCAAGCCCATGCCACCGTCCTGGTTTATGGGATCTAACTACTAGAGATACATTTTTTTGTTAATTGTCTAAGATCCTAGGTGGCATAGTAAAAACTAAATTTACACTCACTGTGAAGATGCTCTAATAGTTTAGTTAGGCAACAAAAGCCGATAAATTTGTCATGCGTTCTACGTAACCATCAAACACTAAGTTATGTTGGGGTTACAGTTAAGTAGAGAAAAGTATTCCCGTCTAGGGATAACAATTTGGTTTATGAGACAACATTTGAGTCGTTTCCCGAACTACACTGCTAGACAATATTTGAGTTGTTTTTCGAGCCACACTGCTAGAGATTTATTTTATTTTATTTTTTGATGGAAAGCAAATTTCATTAAACTAGAAAGCCAAACGACTGTTACAATTGAAGAGTTCAGATCCCATATCTACTCTCCTAAATAAAGCATACTTGACTGAATCCGAAAAGGATTCTGAAGAGAAATTAAAGACTCCTTTGGACCTCGCCTCCTTCGCTAGTCTATCTACTGAATTCAAATGCGGCCTATTTCTAAACTGAAACACAACATTACTAAGAGTTTTAAACTCATTACAAGCTCTCTCAAGATTTTCAACTGCACACCAGTTAAGAGAAGAAGAAGACAAAGACATCGTATTAACCGTTGAGACCAAATTCTTGCAGTCGCTGTAGATCCTTACTGATTGTAGATTCAATTCCTTGATCCAGCTCAAAGCTGCAATGAAAGCTTTAGCTTCACCGTCTAGAGGGCAGGAGGCTCTCCCTGAGCTGATCCTACATTCTCTTCTGCCACCTGCATTATTAGCCAATAAAATAGCAAATCCCATGGAAAAGTCGGACTTGTTGAATGCCGCATCGAACATCAAAGTCCAATCATATGACTGAGGAGAGTGATTTTCAATAAGAGATATTTGTTTTGTAAATTTGATAGGATCAGAGATGACCCAAGTGCCATAGTCCCTAGAAATATGAGATATCAAGGTAGTAGGCTTTGGCACAATGTCATTATGAATAACTGCATTTCTAAACTTCCATATAGACCATAGAATAAAACAATTTTACTGTGAAGATCAAACAGACTCTTGTCAAACAACCAATTAGAAAACCAATGCCTAATATCAACAAAATCATGCAATAAAAGATTCTGAAGTGAAAAGGAAAACCAAATAGTTTTGGTAAAATCACAGTGAACAAATAAATGCATCTCATCTTCAGGAACATCATTGTTGCATAATCTGCAACAGGGATAGCTGTTGTTATTTATCTGGTGTATTCTTCTCCCCATAGGAAGCACCCTAGATAACAGTTTCCAACAAAACAGTTTTAGTCTAGGAATAACTCTAAGATTCCACAAGTTAGTCCACAATTTGGTTACACTAGTGTTGTTGTTGTAATTAGTCAGATACTTATATGCAGATTTCGTAGTGCACTCACCGGATGGAGTAGACAACCATCTGATTTTGTCCTCTCTTTTTATGTTAGGGGTTATAGAGAGGATTTTATTCTGCACAGAAGAATCTATATACTTCCTAATTATGTCCAAGCTCCATTCACCTTCATTGTTGAGAAGTTGTTCAACTCTGGTTGGAGTTTCATTATCAATGACTAAAGGAAACAGCATATTTTCTTGATTAGGCAACCAGAAGTCATCCCATATGTCTATAGAAGACCCATTCCTAACTTGCCACACATGATTTTGTCTTATGATTTTTAGACCTTTTTTTATACTAGACCAAATCCAGGAAATATTGGATTTCCTAGACTTTTTGAGCGGGTTATCTTTAGGAAAGTATTTGCATTTAAGAATTCTAACCCAAAGGTGATTAGGATTGTTTAGAAGTCTCCATGCTAATCTAGTTAGCAAAGATAGATTTTGTTTATGAGGGCTTCTGATTCCCAGCCCTCCATTATCTTTGCTTTTACAAATACTGTTCCAAGATTTCGTATAAATGCATTTTTTTGGATCCTTTTTACTCCACCAGAAGTCTCTCTGAATGTTATGTATCCTATCTAAAGTTTCTTTAGGAAAGGAGAGACATTGCATCTGGTAAGTTGGGTAAGAACTCATGGAAGAGTGGATCAGAACAGTTCTACCTGCCTGGGCAAGGATTTTGTTCTTCCAGCCTTGCAAAGAGCTATAGTATTTGTCTAACAGAGGTTCAAAGTTATTAGTTCTTTTTTTTATCAAAAAACAGGGGAGTCCCTAAATATCTATCATTCTTAGAAATTCTTTTAACTTTTAGCACTCTAGCAATAATTTTACAATGTTTATTGTGAAGCTTTGGGGAAAAGTAAACTCCAGATTTTTGAAGGTTCACAACTTGACCAGTCATTTCTCTAAAAATCCTAAGAATTTCCATCAAACTCTTTGCTTCTTTGATGTTTGCTTTCATAAAAAGAAAGCAATCATCTGCAAAGAATAAATGCGAAATTGTTGGAGCAATTCGACTAACTTTAATTCCAGAAATGTGACAATTCATTTCAGCTCTAAACATTAGTCTAGAGAGAACTTCCATAACTATAATAAAAATATAAGGAGAAAGCGGATCTCCTTGTCTGAGACCTCTTTCAACCTTAAATTGATCTCCTGGTGTTCCATTGAGAAGCACAGAGAAGGAAGTTGTAGTGATACATTGCATAATAAGTTGACACCAATCTTCACTGAAACCAAAACAGAATAGGATTTTCTCTATGCATGCCCATTCAACCCTATCAAATGCTTTTGATAGGTCAATTTTCAGAGCTAAAAACCCATTCTTGTTTTTAGAGGTTTTCATTGTGTGAAGGAGCTCATGGGCAATTATTATGTTGTCTGTAATCTGCCTTCCGGAGATGAAGGCAGATTGGTTCATTGAAACCATTTTATCCAGAAGAGGTTTCATACGGTTAGCAAGGATTTTAGACATCAGTTTGTAAACAGTGTTACTTAAACTTATAGGTCTAAAATCAGAAGGAGATGAAGGATTATGGACTTTTGGGATAAGAGTGATGAAGGTGTGATTAAGGGATTTTAATAAGTGCCTAGACCTAAAAAAATCCTGAACCACATTCACCAAGTCTTGACCAACAGTGTCCCAATTTTGTTTAAAGAATCCTGGAGGGTATCCATCTGGGCCTGGAGAACCCCACTGATTCATACAACTTAAAGTCTTTTTAATTTCATCAGCATCAGGGATTTTTAGGAGCATTTTGTTTTCATCTTCAGATATACATGGTTCAATAATGTCACTAAGAATATCATCATGGAAAGATCCTTCAGATTTTCCTATATTCTTCAAGTGACACATCAGCATGTTATTAAGCTGATCCTTGTCATCAATCCATAACCCAGAATCATCCCTCAGAGTGTGGATGTGGTTAATTCTTCTCCGGTTAGAAGCACATTGATCAAAGTATGCAGTGTTAAGGTCATATTCTTTTAAGAACTTGTCTTTGGAGAGGAGATTCCAGTAATCTTTCTCTCTTTTGTACCAAGTGTCTAAAAGAGCTTGTGTATCTTTAATTTCTTTTATGGGAATAGGGTTAATCTTATGCAGTTTTTCAATTTCATTATTCAGATGTTCAATGTTACTAAAGATGTTTCCAAACACTTTTTTGTTCCAGTCTTTCAAGATAAAACTTAAACTGTTAAGATTAGATTCAAAGCAAAAAGCACTAGAGCCTTTAGTAGAAACATTCCAGTTATCTTTGACCAAAGGAAGAAAACCTTCATGATCTAACCAAGGTCTAAGAACTTTAAAAGGTTTCTTATTGTTCTTTATGATTGGTTTAAGCTCTAATAAGATAGGAGTGTGGTCTGAACCCACTCGAACCAGATGTTTAACTAAAGCATTTGGATAAAGCTTTAACCAACTACTAGTAGTTAAGACTCTGTTTATTCTCTCTTTAATGTTTTCGTTCCCTACTCTGTTGTTTGACCAGGTAAAAGGAATGCCTAAGAATGTAAGGTCAATTAGTCCTAACCTATGAATGCAATCATGGATATACTTGACAGCAGCAGAGGTTTCACTATTACCTCCCTGTTTGTCCTGAACATGAAGAATGAAATTTAAATCACCAATAATCATCCAAGGATGATTATTATGATGACAGAAATCAGAAATCCACTCCCACTGCTCAATTTTTTGTTGAGCAGAATGGGCTCCATACATGCACAAAATTTTCCAACTGTTTTTAAAATTATCAACAACATCAAAAAGAAAAATATTATTGAAGAAAGAAATGCAGTTTAACGAGACATTGTGATGCCAAGCCAATAGAAAACCACCAGAGTTACCTATTTTTGGGACTAGGAACCAATCAGCAAACTTGAATTTTTTTGCCATCTTCTCCATTGTGTCTAGTTTAGCTTTTGTTTCTGATAGGAAAATCATGTCTGGATTGAATTTTCATAGCAAATGACTGAGGTGATTTTGTGTGATTGGGGGGCCAATCCCTTGGACATTCCAGGAGAGTAATTTCATGATTATTAACAGGGAAAAACACCAAAAAGGAATTGACGACAAAATCAAGAAAGAAGGCAACACAAGCAGCGTGAAAGAAAGAGAAAAAAGATTCCAGCTATTAACTAATCTACGGCAACAATTAACACTAAGAGTAAAGCAAAAGAGAGAGCAGGGGAAAGTAAATTCAAGGATAAAAATCAGATGAGAAACTAAGGACTTAATAAGAGTATTTGTTTTCGTAATTCTAACCTGGTTGGTTATATCCACTAGGATTCCCGCATCCATTGCAGCCTCAGCTTCAGGAAACACAATCTGGTCAGCCCCTTGATACAACTCAATAGTAATAGGAAGAACCATCAAATTAATCACAGGCTTCTTCATCATCTTTTCATAACGGACCGCCTCAACAAATTTGTAACGAGCCAAATTTATCTGTTTAGATAGCACCTCAACTCCACCATTGTTTTCAACATCTAAAATTGGTTTCCTATTCTTCTTAAGACCTCTACAAAATCCACTAAGATTACAAACAAAAACTTCCGAAGATACAAAGTTATTCGGAAAGACAAACCCCATTTCTTCGTCTTCAACTGAAACATTCATCGTCATAGTCATAGCCCTTGTAAAGTCATGACTATCAATAACACCAGTGTAATAAAGCGAAATAATTTCCCCCAGCACTGCTGCAACTTGATATGAAAAAGCTAACAAAATTCTCCAAGAAATTATTGCCACCAATTCACTGGATTGATTTGAGAAACTTAGCACAACACAATCTTGTTTGATATTCCTTACAATGATCAAAAATAAGGACCTCAAAACACTTATCTTGTTGGATCTGATAAAGTATGCCATTGATGGGCAATCAAAAACGCACTGATATGATCAATTTGGAAGACAATTGATAGAAAACCAAGAGATGTCTTGAAAATCTCTATTTGCTGACCAGAAGAAACCTCGGCTGCAACTTCAGCTAAAAAACCCTAGCACCTACCCAACCAGGTAATAGGCGAGAAGGGATATAAACCTGAAAAGGTGAAAATATAATTAGGGATATCACAGGAAAAACTTAGGGAATCAGAAACGCAGAATAGCTAAGGAGTAGAAAAGAAAAAGGGGTAATGAATATTAGTACAAGCTTGCATGGAGAGAAGAAAACCCAAATCAGGTAAACTAAAAATCAGATGGAAAGGTTGAAACAAATCATAAGAAATAGAAATCCAACAACATAGAGGAATCAAAACATCAAGTCCATGGATTTAGATAAAACCCAAATTGAGAAGGGAGGATTTATGGAAGATAACAGGGAAAAGATTATGAAAACAGAAAAACTAAAGAAGCGCAAACATCAAATCTAGTCGATAGATTAAACTAAAACTCGCATCATAAGAAAGATCATGAACAAAGGAGTGAAAATCTGAAGTTAGATTGAGAATCTCATTAACAGATTTGAATAGATCTGGAAAAAAGGCCGTCGGCGACGCTGCACAGCAAAAGAAAGAAGAAAGAGAGAAATTCGGCCCCCCTCGATGATTTTTCTGTTTTGACACCATGTATAGAGTAAGCAGAGTAAAAATGTTAACTAGATAACCGCTCAAAATCACGGTGAATGGCCGACCAAAAAAGCCAAGAGAAAAAGACTTTAGCAATAAGCAACGTTTATTTCTCTCTGAAAACGATTCAGCAACAGTTTTCACACATGACTATTCAGGAACGCTTATATCCGTTGCAAATAAACTGTTATTAATAATGGTTGCAAATCGTTATCAAATGTGGGTCGAATTTTCTTAAATGGGTCGGTTTCAATTTTTCCCAACCATACCCGTCGTCTTCTAACCCGCGATAGATCCGAATCCCTGTGGCTGTTATCCTTTTTTTCTTTTTTTTTGCCATTGATTAACTCTGTTTCATACAGAGGTCTAATAACTTGTAATTATACTGGAAGAATAGATACAATTATTCAATGGGGGCATGAATGGGTAGTATTAAGTTCATTATTGCTTATTAATCGATTGTAATTAGCTAGATTTAATGAATTTTATAACAAAATTGCAGATTTCATCACTTTTCATTTTCGAATTCGATCAAATTATCAGCTGTTGTTGCTCGATTTACTCATTTCGTAAGAATGGGTTTGTCTTAATCTTTGTTTTGTAGAAGAAATTGAAAAAAATTTAATCAAAATCGATCAAAAATTGATGAAATTTGATCAAATTTTGATCAAATTGGTGATTTCGTTCCTGACATTTCGTTGAGGACAAAATACATTGGAGTCACCCTATAGAAGGCCTCCCTACAGGTCGGCCAATGATAGATCCTGAGACTGCCAAGTTTGAACCTCTTTCAATTCAGTTCAAGTATTTAGCCGCTAGAGATTTATGAATACTATTATGGTTAAAGTTTTTTTTTTTTTTTTTTTGCTAATCGATGGATTCCTAATTTATGTTTCATTGGGGAGGATAAATAGATGTGAATGAGTGTGATGATCAACACACTAATCCTTGCCAAGGAATCTGCACAAATACACTTGGAAGTTACAAATGTACTTGTCCAAAGGGTCATTTTTCATGGAACAAAAGGTGGAATTGGTTGTATCCGCAAAATCAAGGAATTCCCAGTATTGAAAGTCACTCTTGATATGTGTCACTCCTTATTCCCATGATTCAATAATGTCTAATTAAAGTTCGATAGTATTATTGTTAATTGAAATAATGTCCTGTAGGTATTGGATTAAGGTTCTTATTTCTTATCGTCGCCGGTTCGTTGGTATACTTAAGCATGAAAAGAAGGAAACTAAACGAACACAAAACAAAGTTCTTTCAGCAAAACGGGGGTCTATTATTAAAACAACAATTATCATCGTATGAAGGTGGTGTCGAGGCTACAAAAATCTTTACATCTGAAGAATTAGAAGTGGCAACCAAAAATTACAGTGGTAAACTCATCCTTGGTAGAGGAGGTTTCGGAACAGTTTATTTAGGGACTTTATCTGATAAATGTGTGGTTGCTATAAAAATATCAAAAGTCATTGATGACAACCAAATTGAACAGTTCATAAATGAGCTTGTTATTTTGGCTCAGGTTAATCATCGAAATGTGGTGAAGGTCTTAGGATGTTGCTTAGAAACTGAAGTTCCTTTGCTTGTGTACGAGTACATTTCGAATGGCACCCTTTTCCAACACATCCATAGCAAGGCAAATGGGAAATCATCATCACCCCTTTCTTGGAAAAGTCGTTTGAGGATTGCAACTGAAAGTGCAGGAGCTCTTGCGTATTTGCATTCATCGGCTTCTATACCCATCATTCATAGGGATAAAAAGTCCGCTAACATTCTTTTAGATAAAAATTACACTGCAAAAGTATCAGATTTTGGAGCATCAAGGTTGAATACACTGGGCCAAACTCAAATAGATACCCTAGTTCAGGGGACGTTAGGGTATTTAGATCCAGAGTACTTTGAAACAAGTCAACTGACAGATAAAAGTGATGTTTATAGTTTTGGTGTAGTTCTTGTTGAACTCTTAACTAGGGAAAAGCCATTTCTCCCAATCGATCACTTGAACATAGAAGTTAGGCTTCACTATTCCTTTATGCAATGGAAATGAATGACGTCTTCAATATTATTGAACCTCAAGTATCGAATGAAGGGAGTCGTGAGAATGTAATAGCAGTTGCAGAGTTGGCAAGGAGATGCCTCAACCTGCAGGGTGGAAGAAGACCCACAATGAAACAAGTTGCTGCCGAGTTAGAAAGCTATATTAAATCTGAGGCACAGACAGCTGGAATTCAGAATCAACAAAGCCGTAAACAAAAGTTCAATGCGGTTATCGCTGATCCAAAAGACCTTTATTGTGTCCCAATAAGCTCTTAACCTCTGATTCCGATCAATATAATAGTATGGAGAAAGATGTTATCAAGCCAATGAACGCGCCCCGGTAATGTTATATCATAAATTTTCTACTGATTATCTGTATAAATTGATAAGTAACAATATGTGGCTTACATACTTGGGTTTGAAGTACTTTTTTTTTCCATCCACGCGGATGAGTTTTTTAAACTTCAATAATTCTTATTGTACGTGTGGTTGAATATTATAAAAAAACATGTCATCAAATTGTATTTTAATTACAATTTAATTATGTGCATATCTTCTAAAGTTGTATATTTGACAAGTCCATTTGATTGGTTAACTGATATCCCGACTACCATCCATGTTTACAGTCTCAACCCTGGTTGTATAAATCCTCAAATTAGATTAATTGTGGAAATTGAAATGTCATATAAACACTCTTCAAAGAGTGTGCACAAAATCAGACCCTCTAAAGTTGTGTTATTTGGCGATGTCTCACCCAACATAGTTAATATCGTGTATTGGTATCGTATCGACTAAGGACGATACACCTATACAATATATATTATCGGATATAATCGGGAATACATAAACAACCTCACAATTTCAATTATTTCAAGTTTATCGATGTATCACTAGTTTAAGTACTTTCCTAAGAATATCAACGATTAATGTGAGAGGTATATGAAATCAAAATCAATATTTAGTGAATAAATAGCACCATGTCATCCCCTAAAGCTACGATGATCAATAAATAGTTAAGTAGGGCGATATAATTTCAGCCATCAATGGTTAAGATATAATTTTTAGTTTTATTTTTTACCAATCGGCACTCTAAGCGACATAAGAGACTAACAACAAACAACAATGATGACTAGGGTATTTAGAAAAAAAATATATTAAGAAAGTATCTATGAATTTACCCTTGTTGATTTTATCCATTTATCGGTCAAATCTATATGTCGGTTTGTATCGGGCGATACGAACGATTTTATCGGTTGATCTTTGTCTCGGCGATATTTTGAGTATCGTACAGGTCCAAGGGGGATACACGATATATCGTGATAATATCGGGCGATACAAACGATATTAAATACTCTCACCTTAAAGTAGTTATCTACTATATAACCATCCCATATATTTTTTTCCCTCAAATTTAGTCCTTTTGGACTGAATCCGAGCTAGGTTCTTTTTTTGTTTTCAAGTTTTAAACTTTTAGTTGATAGTTAATTGAATAAAAACAAGTTCTTTTTTGTATTCTTCGATAGATTTCTTCGCAGTTTTTGGGCATTTTTTCTTTGTCGTTCTGGGAAAATTTCTTCAAACTTTATGACTGGTTTGTGGCTTGTTATTATTGATTCAAGAGCATCAATGTTCAACGCGGCATTGCTTTGAATTCAGTCCCAAAGGATTAAGTTTTAAACTTTTGCCACATCCATGTTTATTCTATACTTTTTCTTACTTGTTCCTAAGTTGTTACTAGTCCAAGTACAGTTTTACCAATAAAGCCTAAGGTTACAATTGTACTTGTCCAAAGGGCTACCACGGAGACGGAAGGAAAGGGGGAATTGGTTGCATCCTCAAAAACAAGGAGTTTCCTATATTAAAAGTCATTCTAGGTATGCATTACTCTTTATTCCCTATATTGAGTAATGTTTGATTAATAATCATAGTTTTTTTTATTGAGCAAATGTCAATGTAGGTATTGGCTTGGGGTTCTTAATTCTGATAACTGCAATTTCTTTGTTATACTTGAGCATAAAAAGAAGAAAACTAAACGAACTTAAAGAGAAATTCTTTCAACAAAATGGCGGGTTGCTCCTAAAACAACAACTATCATCATATGAAAGGGGTGTGGAGGCTACAAGAATCTTCACGGCAGAAGAATTAAAAATAGCTATCGAAAACTACAGTGATAAATTGATCATTGGTAGAGAAGGTTTTGGAACCGTCTATTTGGGAACCCTACCAGATAAAAGAGTGGTCAAAAGCACTAAGTCGGTGGACAAGGCTCTGATCACTCACATGATCAGAGAGACAACAATACAGAAATATATAGAGTACAGACAACCAAGAACAAGCTGTCGATGATAGTGACATACCACCAATGTTCATGACAGCCCTTAACAAAGACAGTAGACTAGATATAACAAACAAGACTTAACTGACAGACTCAACTGACGGATAACAGACTCAACTAACATTTATTACACTGATCCAACAGCCCCCCGCAAGCGTATGGCACCTGGAACAGTGACATTAAGCTTGTCACGCAGAAGAGCAAACCGTGCAGAAGTAAGAGCCTTCGTCAGAGTGTCAGCAATTTGATCTTTGGTGGAGATATGACGAACCTGCAAAGCTTTGGAACTAACTAATTCCCTCACAAAATGAAATGCAATTTCCACATGCTTCATTCTATTGTGGAAAATTGGATTAGCTGACAAGTATGTAGCACCCAAATTGTCACACCATAACACAGGTGCAGTAGCAGTGGAGAAATGCAATTCCGTCATCAAGGATTGAATCCAGATAATCTCAGATGTAGCCTCAGCCATTGCACGATACTCTGCCTCTGTGCTTGAACGAGAAACTGACTTTTGTTTTCTAGAGCACCAAGAGATCAAATTAGGTCCCCTATATAAAGCCATGCCACTAGTGGATCTTCTATCAATTGGGTCACCAGCCCAGTCTGCATCACAGTAAGACTGAAGATGCAGTGCAGAAGACTTCTTAAACTGAAGACCATAAGATTGTGTACCTGACAAATATCTAAGCAGTCTCTTTACAGAACTCCAATCATCAACTGTAGGAGAATGCATAGCCTGACAAGCTTTACTGACAGCATAAGAAATGTCTGGTCTTGTGATAGTCAAGTAATGTAATGCACCAACTGTACTCCTATACAACTGAGGATCTTCAAATAACACAGATTGAACTGTAGCATGTGTGTTTTGAACAGCAATTGGTGTTGACACTGGCTTGGCAGCCAACATATTAGTCTTCTGCAAAAGATTGTGCACATATTGTTTTTGACTCAAATGAATACCAGCTGAGTTATAATTTGCCTCAATGCCCAAAAAGAAATGTAACTACCCCAAATCTTTAATAGCAAATTCTTTACCCAATGCATCAATCATACTCTGAATAGCAACATCAGAACTCCCAGTAACAAGAATGTCATCCACATAGATCAACACATACAGAGAGCAGTTAGACGTTACCTTGAACAGAAGAGAGGTGTCAGTCTTTGAAGATTGGAAACCTTGAGCAATTAAAAACTTACTCAACCTTTCAAACCAGGCTCTTGGAGCTTGCTTTAGGCCATATAGAGATTTCTGCAGTTTACAAACATGGTTAGGAAACTCCTTGCTAACAAAACCAGGTGGCTGCTTCATATAAACTGCCTCAGTTAAGTTTCCATGCAAAAATGCATTCTTAACATCCAACTGCCTGATAGACCAATCCTTATACAAAGCAATAGAGATCATAAGCCTAATAGTAGTTGGTTTTACAACAGGACTAAAAGTGTCCAGAAAATCAACTCCAGCAATTTGATGATTGCCCAATGCAACTAATCTTGATTTCCTTCTTTCAAAATTTTCATCTGCAAGTCTTTTAGTCTTATATACCCATTTGCACCCTAAGACATTCATACCATCCTCATATGGAACCAAAATAAGAGTTCCACTTTCAGCTAGAGCATCCACCTCCTCACACATGGAAAATCTCCATTCTGGAATTTTATATGCTTCAGCAAATGAAGTAGGTGTATCAACATCCTCTGAAGAGATAGCAGTAAACACCTTAGGTTTGAAAATCCCATCTCTACTTCTTGTCCTCATAGTATGTGTAGAAGTGGAAGTGGATGGTTGAGCAGTAACAGCAACAGGAGCATCAGTATTAGGCTGAACTGCAGTAGTATCTTCAACTGCAGTAGTTGTAACAGTAGTATCGTCAACTGCAGTAGTTGTAACAGTAATAGCAGGTGGAACAGGTGGAGTAGTCATCCTCCTGTTAGGTATAACATATGGAGAAGCTTGAATAGGTGCAACAACTGAAGCAGGTTCAATAGTCACAGCAGTAGTAGATGCATTAGGTGAAGAAGTTGGCTTAAACAATTCTGCATAAGGAAACTCTGACTCATCAAAGACCACATTGCTGGATATGATAAGCTTCTGTGTAGCTGGATTAAGGCACCTGTAACCTTTGTGCATAGCACTATAACCAACAAAGATACACTTTACTGCTCTATTTTCCAACTTGTTCTTAGTATAAGGCCTAACACAAGGATAACATCTACAACCAAAAATCTTCAAGAAAGCATAATCAGGCTCAACAGAATATAAAAGTTCCAAAGGAGTAGAACCATTTAGAACCGGTGTAGGAAGTCGATTAATCAAGAAATTTGTTGTTTCAAATGCATAAGACCAGTAGGAAATTGGCATAGAAGCATGATTCAGAAGAGCAAGACCAGTTTCCACAATATGTCTATGTTTTCTCTCTGCTTTTCCATTTTGCTGATGCTCATGAGGACAACTCACTCTATGCTGAATACCACACTCAGTTAGGAAAGTAGAAACATTCCTATATTCTCCTCCCCAATCAGATTGCACCATTTTTATTCTTTTGTCAAAATAGTTCTCAACATTCACTTTGAACTTTTTAAACACAGTAATAACATCTGATTTATATGAAATTGGATACATCCAAGTAAATCTACTGAATTGATCAATGAAGCTTACATAGTACTTGTATCCATTAACAGAGGGAACAGGAGAACACCACACATCTGAGTGAATGAGGTCTAATGGACCATACACAACATTATTCAATGAGGCAGGATAAGGTAAACTATGTGACTTTGCTAACTGATAGTCACTACACACAGATTGCTGTAAATCATGTAAAACAGATACATCAACTAAAGAGAGAACATGCTTCAAAGTTCTATAAGCAGGATGTCCCAATCTGTTATGCCATGTTTTTGTTGGTGAAGAAGTACATAGAAAAGCTTGCTTGAAAGAATCAGAGTTGAAGTTCAAGTCATACAGCCCATTCTTAACAGTTCCTTGGAGTAATAGATGATGAGTGAGAATGTCCTTCACATAAAAATGAGTTGGATGAAACTCAAAATAGCAGTTGTTATCTTTAGTAAATTGAAGCACAGATAGCAGATTCCTAGATATATGAGGAACATGTAACACATTTTGCATCTTAAATGTAGTAGTACCAGACACAAAATTAGATGAGCCAATGTGTTGAATAGACAAACCTGCACCATTGCCAATCTTGACATGATTTGCTCCTTGATATTCAGAGTGTAAATTTAGATTGCTCAACTCATTTGTAATATGGTGAGTAGCACCAGAATCTGGAGTCCAATTTTCACCTGCAGTACTTGAAGAAGAAGGTGGATAATCATCATGATATACCACATATGCCTCTGGATCAGGAATCCAAGTATCCTCATAGTAATCATCATAAAAACAATCATCATAGTTAGCCAAATGTGCTTGAGGATGTTCAGAATAACTTCGATTATATCTGAAATTGCACTCTAATGCTGTATGATTGTCTCGGAAACAGATTTGACATGCATAAGGAGAAGGCTTAGTTGGTGGAAAGAAATTAGAGTGTCTACCACCAAAACCACCACGAGAATAACTAGTACCACGATCAGATCTTCCTCCTCTAAAATTGCCTCTTCCTCTGAAGTAATTAAACTGTCTAGCACCACCTCTTGCTCTAAAATTGAATCCACCAGAGGGATGACCAGAATGCCAATTAGATGGAATACGAAATGAAGAGTTAGAATGAGAATCTGATCTACCATATGGTTGAGAATCTTGACGAAAACTCTGTTGTTGAGCAACATTAGCAGAAGCATTTGTGACTTCATGAGAGGAATCAGAGGTTTGATGCTCTTCTCCTAAGAGTAAACTGAGTAGATCTGGAGAAGAGATTGATTCAAGACTCTTTAGCTGTTGAGTATTAACTGATGTACGGAAAGCATTGAACTCAGATGGTAATCCATTCAAGATATGATAAACAAGATCTTCATCAAGAACTGGACGATTTACTTGAGCAAGTTGATGAGCCAAAGATTTAGCACGGCTGAAATATGATTGCATCGACTCAGAACCTTTCTTGAGATGTTGAAGATCAGATTTAAGCTGCATCAATCGAGATTTCACAGATGAATTGTAATTATTCTCCAAAGATTGCCATACATCCAACGAAGTTGAGCATCCTAGTACTGTAAGATGAGTTTCTTCAGTCAAAGAAGATAGTAACCAGGAAAGAAGAAGCTGATCATTTTGAACAAACTGAAAATACAAAGGATTATCAGTCGGTTCTTGAGTTGCTGGATCTCTAATGAATTCTTGCGGTTCTGGTGTAAATCCATCAACATACTTGTACAGATCAAAACTTCTTAGTAATGGAACAATCTGAGACTTCCATAGTACATAATTTATTGAGTTGAGCTTCATTGGAGATGAAATGTTTAGTTTCAGAGGATTAGAAGAAGGTAAAGACGCCATTAATCAAAGAATTTGAGTAGAAGATTACTGATTTTCGAAAGAAAAATTTGTTTAAATGAAGTTTGATTGTTTTAGATCTGAAAATTTGTTTTGGTACTGCTCTGATACCATGTCAAAAGCACTAAGTCGGTGGACAAGGCTCTGATCACTCACATGATCAGAGAGACAACAATACAGAAATATATAGAGTACAGACAACCAAGAACAGGCTGTCGATGATAGTGACATACCACCAATGTTCATGACAGCCCTTAACAAAGACAGTAGACTAGATATAACAAACAAGACTTAACTGACAGACTCAACTGACGGATAACAGACTCAACTAACATTTATTACACTGATCCAACAAGAGTAGTTGCCATTAAAAAGTCGAAGGTAATTGATGAAAGCCAAATTGAACAATTTATCAATGAAATTGTTATTTTGGCTCAGGTTAACCATCAAAATGTGGTGAAGGTCTTGGGATGCTGCTTAGAAACTGAAGTTCATTTGCTTGTCTACGAGTACATTATGAATGACACCCTCTTTCAACACATCCACAACAAGGCAGCTGGGAAGTCATCCTCCACTTTTCTTTCTTGGAAAAGTTGTTTGAGAATTGCATCCGAAAGTGCAGGAGCACTTGCATATTTGCACTCAGCCTCTTATGTACCCATCATTCATAGGGATATCAAATCCGCGAACATACTTTTAGATGAACATTACACGGCAAACGTATCTGATTTCGGAGCGTCAAGGTTGAATACCCTAGGTGAAACCCAAATAGACACGCTAGTACATGGGACATTAGGGTATTTATATAAGAGCGATGTCTATAGTTTTGACGTCGTCCTTGTAGAACTTTTAACAGGTGAAAAACCTCTTTGTCCTAATCGATCCAAGGAACAAAGAAGTCTAGCTTCAGTTTTCATTCATGCGATGGAAGGGAATGACGTCCTTAAGCTTATCGAACCTCGAGTGGCGAACGAAGGGAGCCAGGAGCATGTCATTGCAGTTGATGAGCTTGCCAAGAGATGCCTTAATACTGTGGGTGAATATAGACCCACAATGAAACAAGTGGCTGCGGAGCTTGAAAGCTTGAGTAAATCAGAGACACGGCCATCTGGAGTTCATAATCAGCAGAGCCTTGGAAAAAATCCCAATGTGTTCATCGATGAGCCAAGAGACCTATATTCTGTACCACTAAGCTCATATGCATCTGGTGATTCTGGTCAATACAATAGTATGGAGAAAGATGTGATGATGCCAATGAACATGCCACGGTAATACTGCACAAAATTTTCCATGACTGCAACAATGGGTAAGTTGCAAACTTGTACTGGAATTTAAATGTACTAGGTTGTTCAGCCCGTGCGTCTGCACGGGCCCTAATTCTGACGTCTGATAACAGTACGGTATGTAAATTCTTTTAGGGCCTCCAGGCGATCTACAACCGATGCTTAGAGGCCCAAAATTAAACCACTTCTTTTGAAAGAAAACCCGAATGCCCATTCAAGTGAAGTTTCAGGTTATTATTCAATTTGAGAGCAAATGGATTGACATCTGCTTTGGCTTCGGATGTAGCTAAGAAAAATAAAAAATGAGGAAAGCATAAGCTGTCGCAAGAATAACGCCCAGCCTTTTTCGCCCATATAAATGATGCCCGTAGTCTTGAAAGCACAATGTGAGAGTCCAGAGGCTAAACTGTAGCCAAAACATATAATCAAATTTTTGGAATCCAAGTCCCTTACATAGAACCCTTAACCTTAAGCTACCAAATTAACCCACTTGTTCTTCTCCCCAGCACCGAAATTCGTACAAATGTGGATTTACACCACGTTAACTCGGTATCATCAATTGCTTCATCCCAATTTCTAACTTTCAGATTAGTTTGGCTCTTTGCATTATGCTCCGACCATTCCCACGTACCTGATTAATAAGATTATAGGTGTTAGTCAATCAGCTGTGTTACAATGTTTTTCAAAGTAAAATAACTTTCAGTAACTGTAAAAGTTCCATGTGATTAAACTACCTAGCCCCCTGAAGCATCCTTTATAAGCATATAATAATTTTTGAAACGCATATATGCATTGTAAGGTAGCTCTGGGTATCTCGACTTTTAAACCCAAAGTGATCAAATGACGATGAACCGTCAGCTTAAGTATGGAATTATATCCTGGACATGCCAATGTAATCGTTTATTCCATGTGGGCTAATTTACAAAGCTACCTCCATGTGACAAACATCACAGGAA
>JAJJMA010140820.1:0-30630 GCA_023529015.1 Papaver nudicaule
GGTCGAGTTGAATGGTTGACTCAGTGGAATCTGAGTCATTGATCTTATCCTACACAAGGGAATGGCGCTGAAGTTATAAAAGGATGGGCGCTGAGTTATTGAAGAAGTATAGCGGTAAGGCGGTGAGGAACATGACAAATAGTGTCAGAAATAATTTGTACTTATTAGCTGTATTCCACTACTTGTAAACGCCTATATAAGGCAGTGTGCGCCCTCATTGGAAGGGGTTGAAAAAGTGATTGCTAGGGTTTGGCTAGTAGAGAGGAAGCAAGTCCTAACTCTCTGTTATCCAAATTATTGGTGAGATCTTGATATGCTGTAGAGAGATCCATAGCAAGGTGAGATGCTTGGATTCCATCAATAATAATATATGTTTGAGAGTTTTGGTATATTCATCTATGATGTTATGTTATGAATTATCTTTAGTGTTGTCTTCTTTTATGCTTAAGTGCTGATCTATTTGTGGAAAGATGTTTACTCTAAGTATGTATGTTATATTCTGTTTATGGTCTTAAATAGGGGTGTGTTGGTAAAATCTTCACCATGAGGATTTTACCAACTACATGGGGTGTGGATATCGTTGGTCCATTCATTCCAGGAATAGGGCAAAGAAGGTACATCATCGTAGCAACTGATTACTTCTCCAAATGGATCGAGGCTAAAGCTCTAAGAAGCCACTCAGGCCGAGAAGTGTTCACCTTCTTCTGGGAAAATATATTATGTCGATTCGGGGTCCCTGCCGAGATAATCTCAGATAATGCTCAGGAGTTCCTAAGTGCAGATGTCAGAGAATTGCTAAACCAGTATAACGTCAGACTAGGAACTTCGACACCAATATACCCACAGAGCAACGGTCAGGCCGAGGCAACCAATAAAACAATAGGAGATAACCTGAAGAAGCGAGTATTACATCACAAAAACAGTGGTGCGAGCACCTGCACAATGTGCTATGAGCATTCTGAACCTCTCGAAGGCGTGCAACAGAAATGACTCCATTTCACCTAACATATGGTACTGAGGCAGTGCTATGTACATAAATAATGATACCAACAGATAAATACAAAACGTGGGAACAAAATCTCACCGCATACTTAATCTATGCAAAGCTAGACGACCTCGAAGAAGCTAGAGAAGAATCTCTGCAGCATATCATCAACTACCAATAAGAGCTAGCGCGAGGATACAACAAAAGGGTCATCGAAAGAGAGTTCCAGCCTGGTGAGCTGGTATTACGTGAAATCCCACCTTACCAAAAGGGAAATGCAGGAAAACTAGAGACAATCTGGGAAGGACCATTCAAAATAAAACAAGTAGCGGGGAAAGGTGCGTACGAATTAATCGACGAAAAAGATGGGGCAGGACTCGGCAACGCTTGGAACGCGAAGTACATAAGGAAATACTACACATAAAATATTTTTGTATTCTTGAAATAAAAGTTATTGCAAAATCATGTACAAACTGAATAACGAACCAAACTCCAAATTCTACTACTACTACAGATCTCCAAAGGCTTTCACGCCATAAAAACCTAATTGGCCAATAGCGTCATCTCCTCTAGTGCCTCGACGCAATGAAAACTAAACATGCCATGACACCAAGGCCCAGATGCCACAAATAAAAAGACCTCGAATAGCAGGCACATAGCTGATGCTCATATATGCCGTAAGGGCCCTACGATCTATATGGCACAGTCCTCTACCCACAAGACACCCCGTTAGCGGTGGGTACTTTGCATCTAAGCTACTTAAGCTAATGAAGCATTTGTACCCACTACTACACGACCATGGGGACCTCTTTTTTATAAGGCGTCGAGGGGACGATAAATGAGATTAACATTCGCCTCTACAGGTGAATGGAACCCCGAGGCAGCTAATTAGCTTACATTCACAGGAATGGCAAGCGAGTTACGCAGCAAAGGGACCTCCTCCAAAAAATAAACCATTAGTCTCGAGGAGGGGCTATCGAGAAACAAAGAGGTCGAACTCTAGGCCGCGATAAGAGAATAATACCATGTCTAAGCTCCAGCTTTGACCGACACTCCCCCATTGTGTTACTTTTTTATTAAGGAACAATCATAGCAGCTACCCACCATAAGCTCCTCACTACACTTGGGGCAAATGGATCATCAGAATACCACTATATTCTCTTAAGAGGATACTTGGTACCCTCGATATCCACCTAATATACCGAGGAAAAACAGGCACCTATGACCTCGATAGTCTATGTTTTCTTTAAAACGGGCAAGTAACTAAAAGCCTTCGGGAAGGGTGATCCATATGTCCCCACTAGCTTGATTTACTATCTCTTACATCGAAGTAAGCCCTGGAGTTGCGCCTCGAGTAACCATAAGAGCCTAGAGAATTGCAAAGGCGACTTTGTGTTTCGAATCACGAGTCAAGCAGTAGTAAAAGCAATTTACGCTAAGGAAATTCACAAAAGTAGTTGTGTTTCACAAAAAAAGAAGAAGAGAGAAACAACAAAGGTGCATAGTCCAAAGAAAAAACAAGCATCCAGCCTTGCAAGTCGCACAAAAAATAACATAGAGAAACAAAAGAAAGGAAAGTCGCAACAAGACAACAGAAAGAATAAATCATCTTCTACTTTGTTTCTTCCAGAACCTCCTTAACGGCGACATCATCATCTTTGGTCCCTCGGGACCATTCTTCACAATAGGACCGGATTCGCCACCATCTTTCACGTTCTCAACCTCAGGAACGCCATCTATGATAGTTTTCAAAGGTTTACCATTACCCTCGGCATCTCCATCAACCTTGTGACCTGAAGTTCTGGCAGAATCCTTCGAGGACTCTTCGGCCAAACCTTCGGTACCAATACTTTCACCTTGGCCCCCCTTTTTCCTCTCCATTTGACCATCATCTCCTTTGACTTGCTCCTCGACCTCTGGTTGCGTGATAGCAGAATCTCCCACCAAAGTTCCCTCCCCTCTTTTCTCCTCAACATCATCATTAGTGTCAGCATCCTCGCCACTCATTTCGCCATCCTCTTCAGCCTCTTCATCCCCAACTTTCCCTTCCTCTAGCAGCTGTGCCACTATGTCCTTGACATCTTATGAAGAAACTAGTTCTTTATCAGAATCTAGTGAAGCTCCAGGGTCATTCACACCCAAACGGTAAAAAGGAGGTCGCATTTCCCTAAACAAGTATCGGCCATGTTGACGACTGAACAAAGCCGTGCGATCAGCCTCTCCTTCGCTTCATGCATAACTCTATCACGAAAAAGTTGCCTGCGAGTTTGAAATACCTTAGGGACCGGTTAGTGGATTTCACACATATGGACCTCATAAACTATTTGGTGCCACAATATAATTGCCTTTTCTACGTCACCCTCCAAAGTATCTATTCCAAACCCATAAGTCATTCTCGCAAATGCATGGAAGAAAGTCCCCATTTTGCACCATTAAAAAGAAAATCTTACTTTCAATTCAATTCATTCAACATTCCACACTCAAAATTTACTAAAACCACAACATTGCTACAATTTCAAGTTCTACATAACTACTTCTATGTTCAATGTCATCATTCGAGCCTATCAAATGCAACTAATCAACCTAATAAATTGAAATTCAACAACAAATGAAATTATAAACCCTAATTACCAAATTATATACCTTTGTTGATTTCGTGGATGAAAATTGAAATTGAAACGTGCACAATAACCCCCTTTGAGTGAAGAACAAACCCTTCACTTCAAAAATTGTGCAATGTATCTTCCTATAACACCATGAAAATTGTAAGGGGGTAAAATGTGGTGTGAGGGTTTTAAGTGAGTGAAAAATAGAGTGGGAGTTGAAGTGAGGAGAACCCGAACGGAATCTTTGTATTTGTTATTAATTACCAGGCGGCCAGTGAGAGTCCGCCTGGTCAAGGTAAACGTGGCGACTATCAACCAGCCGCCCCTCAACCATAATAGTTGCGTTTTAGCTTGATTTTTTTTGTTCCAAAATTTGTGCAAATATCCAGCACCATAGTGCTTGCCCTAAGGATGTTTTCTATGGAGGAAAAAGAGGGATGAAAGCGACAGAATACCGTCGCCTAAAGTCCACTCTCTCTCCTCTTCCCTCACACCCACTGTGAATCCGCAGTGCCCCTCCCGGAACTGGGAGGAAAGCGAGGAAAGCTGTATCGCTCAGAGAGCGATAGAAACTATCTCGCTTTCACTTTAACGAGATAGCTTTCCTCGCTTTCTGGAAAGCGAGATAGCTTTCCTCGCTTTCAGTTTGACCTTTTTTAATTTACACCCTAGTTACACCGGCTGGCGTTGTCATACTTATGTTGTTACACCCCGCTTACACTCGCGATTCCGGCCTTTTGAATAACATTTACCCACTCAGATTTTCCTGTATACAACCCTGTACAACCTTGAGACGCACTCGCAATTTACTGGGGATTAAGGATTATGCACATTAGGAAGAGTTCGTTTGTGGAAACACTTATTTTTTATTACATAACATAAGCGGCTTACACGGTGGAAAAGGTTGATTACATAAAGGTTACAATCTAGAATGTAGGATTGATATGGCACCCAAGGATCGGACATACCATTGCACTTACAACTACGATTGAAGGGAAAAAAAGCTTAAAACCACAATAAGGAGGGGTTGCCGGATAAAACGAACGGCAAGCGGGTTAATTCCAAATTTCCTCCGGGTTCAATCCAGGCAATTGGTTTTCCAGAGATTGAAAACATCGCTGAAGCTCCAGGCTTTTGGCGGGGGCCCTGTCTCGTAGTCCCTGAGACCTTCACGATACTTGAGTGCGGAAAATAATAACAAGTGGTTAGTAATTTGATAACAAGAACTTAATTAGTAGCAAAGAAATATAGCATTTACTTACGGCATCCTCAATTGTCCACCCGTCTTGCAAAGGGAACATATAACCACGCACGAAGCAAACATACCTCTTAACCTCCTTTTTCAAAATACTCAGTCGGTTTTGCAGGGAATATCGTGATCTACGGTTTCCTTCTGGCAATAACCTTACAAACTCTTCTTCAACTCTAGTCCAGAACATAACCGATGGTTGGTTTTGTCCGGCAAGGGCATCTAAGGAAACAACGACATAAGCTCTTGCTAATGCCATATCTTCAATCCCTGTGAATCTCTGCATTTTGAAGATGATTATTAATAAGCTTTGAAATAAGTAAGTTTTGTTTTTGTGGGTGCAGTTGAAGAAGGAAGAGGCAAGAGATTTATAGGCATTTGGAGACTGCGACAGTGAATGCAATGGATAAGATTTAACCTTATCTTGAATAAAGATATCACCTTATCTTCTTACTCATAAAGTGAATAAGTACAAAACTCTTACCTTTAAAATCTAAATGACATACTAATAATCCAATATTATCAAACATATTATATTTATGCAAAAACGGGTTACATTGGTTGAAGGGAAATCCACGAACGGAAAAAAAAAAAAAAAACTACTTAATATTAAAAAAAACATAGAAGGGAAATACAGGTACAGAAATCTAAAAAGTAGTAGTTAAGCAATCCCTGTTATCATGGAAAACATTCAGTCTATTGTCCCGCAATCATGGCGGCGGAGAACCTTGTTCTTAGCCTTAATGTAAAACTCTGCTTTCCAATCGGGCATGTGATCCGTGTCGACCTCTAAAATTTCCATGTCGGATTTCATTTGTTTGATATCCACATACTCACGGAATATTGACGAGTCTCTTTCGCTTTGTGCCCTTTTGAAGGAATTGTCATCTCGGATGAGGTCATTGAGCGTAGAGATTCCATTAGACTCAGCTCTAGCTAACTCTCTATCACGCTTTAGGGCATCACGACCTCTGTGTTCTCTAGGCAAGTCTCGTTCGTAGAACCTACCCCGTTCTCCATTCTGCGTGAGTCCTTCTGTTGGATTCCCATCTTCATCAAGCTCCATTTGTTGAGAAGCAGAGGCAACAGAGGCGGTATTCTGAGATCCATCATCCCTGTTTTCATTATCGGTTTCCGGGTCCATATCCTCGATGCCTGCCCCCCTCCAAATTTGAAACACTTGCTCATGTTTCCAGGTTCTTTTGGGTGGTCCGGCCTCGTAGTCTTCCAAACCGGCTTTGTACTGAAACGACAAGATAAAAATTTATTAGAGATTATGTAGTACCTACGGTTAAATGTGAAATGAAGCATAAACAATTAAACTTACGCAATCAGCCTCACACCACCCACTCTTCATGTTCCTGAGATGCCTTGCGACAGAACACACATACAGCTTCACCTCTTTCCTAACCAGACAAATTCGATTTTGGAGAGAGTGTCTAGTACGATCATTATTACTTGGTTTTTGCCGAAGGTACTCATCCTCAACTCGTGCCCAAAATGTCGAACCAGCTTGATTAATTCCAACAATACCATCCTGGGTAATGCAGACGTATGCTCTGGCTAATGCTGCATCTTCCCTCTTAGTGAAGTTAACCATGGTTGCAAAAATTGACACTAGAAGTATATAAGTATATAGAAGAAGGATAGTTGTGGTGTGTTTTGATTGTTCTAAAACTCTCTATTTATATCAAAAAATTTGAATATGTAGCCGTTGTATTCCAGAAGCCCATAGCCGCTGGATGATGATAGATCCGTTGGAATTTTGTTTTTCATTGGCTCAGATTGGAAGCGAGAAAAAGTATCTCGCTGGGCGATGGAGTCTATATCGCTCCAGCGACATAGTGTCCATCGCTTTAATCTGAGTCGTTGAAAATAAAGCTTTTTTTTCAATCGGGTGGATGGGGTTGAGCACGAATCTTGTTTGGTTTGTAGTGGTATTTCGGATTTCCTAACTCATCCGTTCACTATTACACTATATCCATATCGTGGATTTCAATTGTACTTACTATCATCGCACTGTTACCTTATCGTTCACCTGTTGGAAAATCTTACATGTTGATTTTTTGGGTGTTAAAATAATAGGTCATTTTTCCTATAAATGATTTGGGCTATACAATAGTTGTTAAAATATCAGATCGTTCTACTCATTATCATCCCACTGTTCCCTTATCGTTGGAAAGTATACAGTTTTAAAAAACACACTATGGATGAAGGTTTTTCTGCTCAGCAAGACATTCATTTGGTTTCAAGTTTTTGCAGAATATGGGACGCGCCTTTAACTAGCACCAACATTTGTTATCCCACCTTCTGGCCGATGGTCTTACGTGAATATACACGAACTTCCGACGACAAACAAGTACGTACAGTGCCAGAAGTGAGAGGTAGGATAAGAAAACTTCAGTGGCGGTGTAGACAATTCCGAAAACATTATGGAGATACTGTGAGACCTATTGTGATTAGCCGCTCATTTATTTATGCTATACTCCATGTTCCTGGTTTTTTTTGGAGATGTTAAATCTTTATGAAATGTTGGGTGATCGTATGTAATATGAAGCTAGAACGCCTAACTGTCGTTAAAACTACTACCATGCTTAAATTTCATTTACTCAAATAAGTTGTAAATACATTAGGTCATAAAAACGGTGAAACTATCCGATTTTGAAACAGTTTGCCATTAAAATTACAAGGTTCTTTTAAACTTAAGCCTTATCTCCTCCCACTCCTGTTTGTTTGCTTTAGGAGTTGAACTAGAACCTCCATGTTCCATCTTTGACTTACGATTTGGACATGTGTGGGACCAGTGATCATTCTCTCCACATGTGTAACAACCTTGATTCTTAGACTGCTTAGGAGATTCTACCCCATAAGAATTGACCAGCCTTACGTGATCAATGGATGCATCTAACCATTCGAATGCTCCACAGCCAGGTTTTTGACACTTAAGAAACAAACGGCCTGGATTCTTGTTCGTGTTGGACTGGATGATTTTGCGAAAACCATCACAGCTTAATTTGTTACATGCGGAGTACAAAAATGGACATAGGGCAGACTTGTGATCTTCGGATCCACATATTCCGCATGCGATGATAGCAGAGCACTACAATTAAACAGGCAGTTGTTGTTAAACTAAGAACTACTTAAGATCATAAACAAATTAAGATGACAGAAAAATTAAAGTGAATCTTAGAGCATTCCATGTTCCTTAAGTTTTTGGAGAAAGGTACATGGAAATCATCTTTACGTTGGCTATATTTATAGGAAGAAATCTAGTCGTTACGATATTTGATTTTGTGATACCTTATCCTTATCTATATCTTGGGTATCCTTTAGTTGGATTTCCACAACCTTATCTCATCGTGTCTGCTAAAATTAAAAAAGTCGACAGCCAAAGCCTAAATAAGCGGGAGTTAATAAACAAACTGAGATGCATTTTTGCGATACAATGTACGTTACGTTTGACAAAACTAAAAAAACATTAACAAACTTAGGTGCTTAAAAACCATTCGCCACACAACAATAATTTACGAAACCAACTCAAAAAACATACAACCAAACACATTTCAATAGCAGCATCACACTTGAACCAAACATCTTTCACCAGGACCATCACACCTCAATTTCCATTAGCATAAAATTCATCTTCCCCATCCAGGTTCTCCTGACGGTCTTCTTCGGGCCATCAAGCTCTTCGAGCTCGTACTCATCCGCTTCCGTTGCCACATCGTCCGATAATGGGTGAACGTCTATAGGGTTGTCCCTTGGATTAGGTGCAACCCAATCATCATCTGCAACACGTCGATGATGTCGATCCCAAATGTGGTGTACTAGGTCGGTCCGCAGTCTTTCCCAACCACGTTCGTCGTGAAGACTATGAATGCTAAGTGCGTTGTACTCATTGGGTTGTTGCATAGGTTCTTCCGTGTTGAGACCCCAGTCTTCCGCGCGATACTCATTCTCTACCACCATGTTATGCATTACCATACAGCCTCTCATTATGTACTTCATCATCGACTTCTTATGAAAGGTGCAGGGTCTGTCAAGAACCTGGAACTTCGTCTTCATAGTTTCAAAGGCTCTCTCAACATCCTTTCTTTTGGCCTCCTGGTAGCTATTGAATATGGCTTTTCTGGGGTTCCTCGTACTGTAAATGCCGCCACGAGTACACTGTATTTAGGGTAAATGCCGTCAGCCAAGAAGTAACCATGATTATATCTCGAACCATTGACCACGTAATTGCAGGCAGGCGAAATACCTGATGTAACCTTATCAAACACGTCAGATCCGTTGAGTACGTTGATGTCATTGTTCGACCCCGGTTTGCCAAAGTACCCATGCCAAAACCATCTATCATAAGATGCGACAGCCTCCAAGATAACCGTAGCAGACTTATGATGTCCGGAGTAATGGTTACCAGTCGCATAGGTGGGACACTGCCTCCATCTCCAATGCAAGCAATCTATTGATCCAAGCATTCCGGGAAATCCTCGTGCATCATTCTCGTTTAGTAACCGTCTGGTGTCATCCTCCGTCGGAACACGCATGTACCTTGCATTAAAGGCATAAAGTAGTGCATTTAAAAACATTTCAAAATAGGCATAGATGGTTGTAGCACCCATTGCACAGTAGTCGTCTATGCTATCCACAGAACAACCCTTGCACAACATCTTCATTGCTGCGATCATTTTCATGTGTGGTGTGTGTCCAGGAATACTCGCCGCATCTGTCCTTTGTAGGAACCTGGGTTCCACCTCACAAACCCACTCAAAATACGAAGAAATATGGGACGATACATACCAAACCGACAGTGAAATTTTTCAGGGCCGTATATACAGTCACTATCGAAGTATTCGTGCATCATCCTGGCGTCTGCTTCCATCCTTAGTCGGAAGGTTTTTTTTCTCCCCAAAACATCCCTTGGAAGAGGCTGTCGAAGTTCATGTTGGTGTTGCATAATCTCTTGGTACCTTACAACGTTGTTGCGGGTGCTGTCACCATCATCCTCAACAACCCTTGCACCCATCTTGAAACTCATAATTTTCTTGAAATAATTCATTGTAACCTAATTTATGAAACAACAGTCTAAGTTAGACAAGGAATAATCATTGTGTATGAACCCGAATGATAAAGCTTAAAAATGGAAAAAACATAACACGTTATTTATCACTCTAAATATGAAAAACATGGAGATAAGAAACATTGATTTCATTATAAACAAAGGTTGATATACTTAACGTGTTGAGGCATACCTGAGAAAGGGATGGATGAGAGTGGATCTTACTGGTACTGGATGAGAAAGGGATGGATGAAAGTGAATCATACCGGATGAGAAAGGGATGGATGAGAGTGTATCTTACTGGTTGGGTGCTCACAAGGTTGGGCTTATATAGAAAAACTGAAGCGAGGAAAGCTATATCGCTTTGACTGGTCAAGCGATATAGATTATATCGCTTCACCTGAGCGATATAAACTATCTCGCTGAGCGAGATAGCTTCCCTCGCTTCAGTGGTGCCTCCATAGCCAACAGGCATCCGGGAGGGGCACTGGGGAAACACTGTTGGGATGAATTCTCTCACCTCCATAGAGAACATCCTAAGAGCAAACGCAATGCTAGGACCCAAATGCCATATATGGGTATAGCCCATCGGCAGTGCAAAGGAAACCAAATGAGAGCTATACCCAAATGCTATAAAACTTACTTTTTCGACCCAAATATAGGATAGCATTTGGGTTTGGTATGGGTTTGGTTGGACGTGATTTTTATTCACGTATCTGCCCAGCGTGAATATAAATCACGTCCATAGAGAAAACGTGACCTTAAATCACGTTTCATTTTCAAACGTTAATAACATTCACTTCACCTCCCCCAAACGATTTATAATCACTTCTTGTTTTGAAACTCGAAAATTAATCACGTATGCTTTTCGGACCAAATTTGAGATTTGATTTGAAGTGCTAGCATTGTAGATTTTCGGACCAAATGTCATACCCAAAGCCAAATATGGCACTTGAGACTTGGCTTTTGACTCCTAGCACTGTGGTTGCTCTAAGAGCAAGCACTATGGTTCTCTATTTGGAGAGACTTCTCTATTGAATAGAGAAATGCAACTACTATGGTGCAAAATTTCTCTATTCAATAGAGAAATTGGTAGGCTTTGCTATTGCCTGCTACGGGTTCGTAGCAGGCAATAGCAATAGAGAAGCGAGGCGGAAATCCAATTCCCGCAGGGCGGAAATCCAATTTCCGCAGAAATTTTCTTACGGAAATCCGATTTCCGCCCAGAATTCATGCGGGAATTGGATTTCCGTCCCATAAATAATACCGTTTGACCTTTTTTTCCTTACACCCCCTCTACACCTCAACATCCAACCATCCATCTTTCTATTTTTTCATGACCGTCAGATCCCAACGACTCTTTTTTTTAAAATTCAAAAAAAATAGCCGTTAGGATCTCTTCTATATAAGAAAATTCACCATCTTTGACAAATCCACCCCAATCAATCTTGTTTCTATTGATTCTTTCTTTCTCCCTTCAAATTTTCAAATTTTCAAATTTTTTTCATCACCAAATCGATATGGCGACTAATTATACCGAGTTTGAAGATCGTGCTATTACTAATTCTTTCATTCGTGTATCAATGGAAAATGTTGAGGGGCTACTAGGAGAGACGCCGTTTTGGAGTCGTGCTTTTAGTTTGTTTGTGGAAGCCACAAATAATCCAAGAGGTAGAAATGAAAATGGAATTAGCAACCGATGGGCATTAATTAGTAGAGACATCTTGGATTTTGTAAGAATTATGAATGCTATTCGCCGGAGGCATAGAAATGCATCACGCCGACAATTGGTCGTACGAGCTCGGTCACAATTTTATGGCCTCAACCATCGACCATTCAAGTTTGAGGAATTTTATGAAAGGATTGTTGCAATCGCCGCCGGACATGATTATGGATTGTAGTTGCAATTTGGTTGTTGTTTCACTTATGAAAGTTAGAGCAATGTTAGTAGATTAGTTGTTGTTTCAATTAAGGAAAACTTATTCCATTGTAGTTGTTGTTTCCATTAATGAAAAATTTAGTTGGGTTATTTTTTTTTACTTGTGTCATTTTAATTGAGTAAAAGTTGTTCTTACACTCTCTTTACACCTCATAACGGCTAGTTTTTGCAAATCCCCAAAATTCAAAATTCAAAAAAAACTATCCGTTGGGTACTCATCTTTATAAATAGACTCTTTCACAAACATTCATTTTCATAGATAACTCTTCTTCTCAAACCTTCTTCCTAAACCTTCTTCTTCCCAAACCTTTATCTCAATCAATCTACAATGTCAAGCTCATTGTCAAATGAATCCAGGAGGTCAACTCGATCACCACAAGAGATACTATCTTTACTACGCAAACCAAATGAATCAATCTCAACACCTCCTCCAGCATCTCCTCCTCGTAGACGTTATCGAAACATGACAGATAAGTTTGTTCATCAGTACTACTATACGTGTTCTCCATCTCAAAAGCCATTATCTCCTCCTCCATCAACACGAATCAAACCAAGCTTCGCTCCATTTACGTTGGAAGAAGATCTACGTCTTTGTAAAGACGTGATCCACTATTATGGATTACAAAAAAGTCGTGGGGATGTCAAGTGGAGCTCCCTGTTTAAGTATATCGAAGATGACTTCAAGTTTCAAAACCAATATGTGCGCGATGCAAGAGGCCTCTCAGAACGATGGTGGAAAATACGTCAAAACGTTCATGATTTTATGCACTTGGGGAGATTGGCCCGAGATTTTCTTGGGAAAGATGTTACGGAGGATGAAGTTTATGCCAGGACTTTGAAGGTATGGAAACAAAGTAAAGGAAAGGAATTCGAGTACGAAGCACATTACCATGAGCTAAAGGATTTTCTCAAAACCTTCGAAGTATTATGAACACATTACCATTGCACTTATTAGTTATTCAAGTAATTAGATGTCAATGTAATTCCTTTAAGGAATACTCATTCGTAATTTTCCTCCTAAAAAGTGTAACGAACACCTTCGAATGAGCGGATGTTTAAATCTACGTTATTAGTTAATGAAAATTTCATTTCTAATATAAATGGTTTGATAATATTTATAACTAACAATAATTCAAATCCAGATAAAAATTACAACATAGTACTAATCAAGGGGTTCAACTACCTCATCATCTGCTCTATAACCATCGCGTTCTTCATCATTTGCTTCAACACCATTAGTTGGTTCAGAACCACCAATTGGTGCTCCATTACCACCCCCTGTTGCTTCAGGACCAATACTCATTTCATCATCATCATCATCATCATCATCATCATCATCATCATTTGAATAAGCTTCAGAGAGCACAAAGTCTACACTCACATCATCTTCAGAAAAAATAGAGTCTACAGATGAGTAACAGTCTGAACTCGGAGTTGTATATTCCGAATCACTTCTACTAAGATCTGAGTCAAAGTCTATTCTTTCACCTCTTCCAGGGAGTGCAAAGATGTGAGCGGTAAGATCAGCTCTTAAAATGTGGTAATATTCTTCATTTTGAAGACTCGAGTATTGATTGGTGGGGCCTGTTGGTACCCGATTCACTTCTGGAACAACTGCAGCCCATTCAGCATCTCGACGTTCATGTTCAATGATCATGTTGTGTAAAATAAGACAACATTTCATAATCAAATTCAAATCATGTTGCTTCCAATACTTGCATGGTTCACCAACAATCTTAAATTTACCCTGAAGACTTCCAAAAGCACGTTCAACATCCTTTCTTTTGGCCATTTGGTACCTATTAAACCTAACATATTCCGGAATGTCTAGTGTTACTGGGTAAGCTTGTACAATTGTCTTCAACCTCGGGTAGATACCATCAGCTAAGAAATAACCCATGTTGTATTGGTGTCCATTGATGACATAGTTAACCGGAGGAGAGTAACCACTAAGAAGCGAATCAAAAAGGGGAGAGTGGGCCAAAACATTCAAGTCATTGTTTGCGCCGGGCATTCCAAAAAAAGCATGCCAAAACCATAAATCATATGAAGCCACCGCCTCTAATATCAAAGTACTAACCTTTTCTTTGCCTCTATGTATTCCTTGCCAAGAAACCGGACAATTCTTCCATTTCATATGCATACAATCCACACTACCAAGCATTCCAGGAAATCCACGGGCGACATTCTCTGCTAGCAACCTTCTAACATCTTCGGCAGTAGGTTCTCGCAGGTACCTAGGTCCAAATATGGTGCATATGTTGGCACAAAATCTCTTTACATAGTAATATGTTGTGGTTGCACCCATACGAGTGTAATCATCTAGACTATCAGCAGCAATACTTTTGCACAAAGATTTCATCACAGCAACCATCTTCATGTGAGGAGAATGTCCCGGAATACGAGCTGCATCTAGACGTTGTGGCCATTCTTCATCCTCTTCACAAAGTTTGAAGAGAATTTTCTCGAACAAACCTCGACTCATACCTAAACGTTGTTTGAATTGTCTTGGAGTATAAGTCCCACCACTTGGAGCAAAGTAATCATACATCATTTGAGCATCAGCTCTCTTTCTATTACGCCATAGGTGTTGGCGTGATTCCACTTGGATAGGCACCGGTTGTCTAAGCCTATGTCTCCGGGCATCCAATTCTACCATGCGATGGAGTAAAATAATTTCTTCATCATCATCACTCGATGAAGCAAAATTGAGACCGTATTTCGCATTCAAACACCCACGAATCAAACTCATTGCACCTTTACAAGCATGAATTTTAAGTCAATTTATACATTCAACACCAAAACTACTTCAATACCACAAGCATTAATCAAAAATACACCATACAACAACAAAGAATCAAAGGAATCATGATAATCAAATTAAAATTGGATTGTATAAACCCTAGATAAGATTTACTAACCTTGTGGATGAAATTTCAAATTGAATGATGCAAAAGAATCGCCTTCGAAATGTTAGTAAACCCTTATAATATCACGGAAAAATTCTAACTGGTTATCTTCAAAATCGAAAGGGGGCGATTATCTATAGAAGAGAGTGGAGAAGTAGTGAGAAATGAAGTTCATGTCGCAGTGTTTCTGTATAGAAACCTATTCTTTACGGAAATCGGATTTCCGCCGGTCAAAAGTCAAGCTTTGACTGTGCGGAAATCCAATTTCCGCAGGTTTTTTTTTACGGAAATCGGATTTCCGCACAAAAAAGCTGCGGAAATCCAATTTCCGTCTCGAAATAGCTAAGACCACCGTGGTTGCCATTTTTTCGCCATTTCTGCCTTCCCCTTTCTCTATTCAATAGAGAAGGCTTAGGCCACCATAGTGCTTGCTCTAAGGTGTGCAAAAATGAAGATTGTGAGAGAAGTTTTGGTAGACATGGAGCATGGACATAACAGTAATTTCGGGGTTTGGACTCTTCCTCTTTTTCTTTTGACTCATCAAAGACGGGAAACCAAAACAAAAATCTCCGACCTCCGAAAGAAGAAAGAAAAAATCCCAATTTTCTCTCCTCCGAATTTCCCCGCCATTTGCTTTCTTCTTCTTCTGCATTAGTATTAGTTAGGGCTTCTTCATCTCAATCAATTAACTGTTCGATGCGTTTGATGCGATGACGACAACATCTTCTTCTTCTTCTTCGGCTTCTTCTTCCATTAATCATCAGTATTTTGACCCGAAAGCATGTCGATTAACAAATACTCTCCATTCCGAAGTCGCTCCTTGTCTACCTTTACCTTCACTCCCAGTATTTTGTGGTGCTCTTGATCAGGAACTTGGATTATACAATGACACAACTGGTGTTAGGTCATCTAATCCGAATGATGTTCTCGCTCAAGCCAGTAAGATTGCGGATCTACTCAGAGACACTGATGTTTCTTATTTGTAAGTCTTCTTCTTCTTCTTCTTTTGATTTTATTTAGACCTAGTTCTTCTTCTTACATTTCATTATATCGTTTGTTTGTTTTTACTAAACAAGTGTGAATTGAGATTTAATTCTGCAATTACACACAATTACACATGCTCTTGTCATAATTACTTTTTTCGGATTTCATTCTTGTTATCGCTTCTTTCCAGGCATCTTGATACTCAACCACCTAGACAACTATCTTCACTTCTTAGAGTTGCAAAATAGTAAACTCTCTTGACCAAATTCCATGACAGCGCCATAACTTGCAGTTTTAGGTGTAGCCTCTTTTTTCTCATTGATGCATTAGATGATGTTGCTGAAATGCACCGTTGTTGGGGCAACTTCGATGCATCCTTTAGAAAAGTAAGGTGTATATACCTGTTGATCGTGTTACTCTCTTAACATGTGCAATCCCGTATTCCCACGAATTATAGCATAGTAAATCGGCTGTGAAAATTTGGTATACTCAAGTTGCGCTTGATGCGTGACAGAATAAGGTATAATACATTATAGGACCACCGCTGGAGTTTTGGTCTCCGTTGGGTCAAAACCAATGTATTTCACGTCGGTGAAGATGCTACGGCTACCTTTTACTTTTCTTTCTTCTTTTTAGTGAAAGCAAACCTACAATCATTACTTATGTGCTAATCAAGTTTGGTATTATCTGATTGTACTGCAGGAATCTTAGAGAAGGTGTTTCTTCTCTTTCCCGTAGATCCACAGAGCCTTCAACCCTTCATCACCGAGTTCTCCAATACGAGTCTGAAGCATTTGAGTTCTCCATTCCAGGTAACCATAGTATTTCTCTTGTTCACTTTCTCAGCTGTGTCAATTCACGAACTAGGTTGTTCAGTCTGCTTAAATTTCTTTTTCAATTAAAGGTAAAAGGTGACACTAGTATTTCATAATTTCAACTGTTCCATTTATGCATGTTGTTATTGGATGTTACTGGAAGCAGTTTCTGATGTACTGGAATAGGAGCATTCCATGAATTTTTAGATAAATCTTATGCAGAGCAACTGAACTAGGAGTTGGAATTTGTTCATATGGCTGCTGAAAATCATATTAGCGTAGATATTTTTTACATATAGTGCTTATCCTTACCCTTAGTATAAAATTTCATTAACATGTTTCTTTAATTCCTTTTTTTGCTCTCTCTTATTCTTTAATTCCTTTTTTTGCTCTCTTATTTGTTGTTTCTTGTAAGAACGTCTATGTTGCATAGTTTCATATGCATTTGTTTTTAAGGAAGTCCCGAAAGTTGAACAATGGATTTAAAAGCTATACCTCAACATTTGTATCTTTGAGGTGCAGTGAATGCTTCTTTCCGTGTTCCTTCCACGGTTAATTCTGTATAGGACGACAATATGTTTTTTTACACAAAACACCATTACTTAAATTAAAAAAAGAGAGTAGAAATAATTAATTTCTCCGCTGATTGTATACTGCGTTTTTCAAGTTTCTCAGGTCTTATCAAGGAGCGGACTCATAGTAGTTCAAGACCTGAAAAAAAGCCTGTTGAACAGAATGAGCCTTCTACTAGTCAATTTCAGAGAAAACATGAGGGAGCTCTTAATCCCCAATCTGGCGGAAATCGTGTTGATGTGGGTCATTATTTTACTCTGGCAGAAATCAATTCTACCTTATTCTTCTCCCTCACATATTGAACTAATCCTTGCAGGGTGCACAGGCATCCGTATCTTCAAGAAGACAGAAAGTTAAGAAGAAAGGAAATGATGAGGTCTCCTTAACCCAGCCAGATCCTGTTGAGGTTCAAGGTTGGTTTAATCCGTGGACAGTCTTGAAGTAAAATGTTTTTTTTTTAATGTTTTGCTTTGTTAACAGTGTAAATGATGTTGAATGTTTAGATGCCATCATCAGAGGCTTTTCTGAGAAATTGGAGGAGTTATGCAGCAGAGCAGAAACCATGAATGAAGATCAAGATGAAGCTGATGCACAGTTGTTATCTTCTACTGATTTAAAGATACTTGTGAATGATACAATGGCCATCCGTGGAAAAAAAATCCTGCACTTGGTTCCTCTGGATATCCTTGTCAGACTTTTAAGTGTTCTTGATCTTCAAATTCGTGCGGCGGAAGGTGTATCCATTGATGAGAATGAACATGTAAGCTATAAATTTATGCGTTGATTTTCTTTTAATAGAGGCATTGGTAGTTTTTTTTTTTTTTTGAGATCGACAGAGGCATTGGTAGTTAGGAAGTACATGTATATATGATTCTACTTCCATAGGGCATAGAGTGGCATACACTCCTTGTGTAGACATTATATTGCACTTAGTTTTTACGTTTTGCTATGACTGCATCTTAAACTACTAAGCACGTGTTCTTTTGCATCATCTCTGAGTTACTACTGTAGTTTTGTGGATGCCAGTGGCAAACTTGGTAATTTGAATGTAGGGTTTCTTGATTGGCTTCCTTCGCTAACTGTATGGTTAAATTTTTTCATTCTGATTGAGATGTCTTTAACTGTCAAGTTGGTGTGGCTGCTCAAATATGAAGAATTTGGTGACACATCCAAGACTTCTACCACAATGAACTTGTTGGTGGGGTTTGTGTTTCACGCATAAATCTGTTCATTTTATTCTTACAAGAAAACCCTGAACTTATATTGTGGATTGGCATGCACTTCTTTGTTTGATATAATTTGTACTTGTTCCAGTGTGATTCAGATGCTATGTCGCTGGTAGTTTGTGCCTTAGAGTCAATTCATGCAGCTTTAGCTGTAATGACTCATCCTGACATGCCAAAGCAGCTATACAAGGAAGAGGTATTCTAGACTTCCTACTAGTTTGTTTATTAGATTTTTATTGTTCCTTGCTGCTGCGCATGGCTTATTCATATGAGGTTATCAATTTTTTTTTGAGTTTTTCCTCTATGTTGTTGATATCAGGTCATTGAAAGAGTTCTGGACTTCTCTAGGCATCAGATTATGGAGAGTATGTGTGCTTGTGATCCATCATATCGTGCTCTACATAAGCCAAACGAAAACGGCCCATATGAAGGTAATGCTTTCATCGCTATAATTTATGATGTGGGTGAAGTTGAGATATGGTTGTTTCTTGAGATCGAGTGTATTTTGTCAGTTTCCAATCCCTCTTCACAAATCTAATCACTCAAAACTCCCTTTTGATCACGTTTCTCATATTTAAGGTGAAGAAGATGAAGAAGATGATGTTGAATTTGGTTCGCCGAACAAGAAGCGACGTAATAGAAGTGCTAAAGCAAGGAAGCCAACTGGAAACAAGTGTGCTCACTACTGTTATCTTTCTTTCTAAGTTTGTGTGAATTTTGTTCCACGATTTATTATATTCATATCTCAGTGAGATGACATCTAACTTAACTCTGCTTCCTTACTTTAGGGTGGCTGCTGCTGTGAATGCTGTGCTTCAGAAACTTTGTACAATCATGGGTTTTCTTAGAGATCTGCTGTCAATCGAGCGCCTCCCTGATAGTTGCATTCTACAATTAATAAAGACTAGTTTTTCTACATTCTTGGTTGATAATTGCCAGCTCTTGCAATTAAAGGCTATCGGTTTAATCTGCGGGGTAATTTTCATTTCTATTGTCTTAATTTTCTCTTTTCTGCTGGCGTTCGTTCTACTGTAATGATGTATCCATAATCAAGTGTAGGTATTTTCTGCATACACACAACATAGGAGCTATCTGATTGATGAAACAGTTCAGCTTCTTTGGAAACTACCATTTTCAAAGCGTGCCTTGAGAACATACCTTCTACCCGATGAAGAACAAAGGCAGATTCAAATGATAACTGCGCTGCTTATCCAGATGGTTCAAAGTAGTGCAAACCTGCCTGTGATATTAAGACAGACATTAACTGTTGACGCAATCTCAGATGCTCCAGTTGATGTTTCTTATCCCACTAAATGCAATGAAGCTTCCACTGAGGCATGCTGTCTTTTTTGGACTCGTGTTCTTCAGAGACTTACAACTGTAAAGACTCAAGATGTATCTGAAGTTAAAGTTATTATTGAAAATATTGTCATGGATTTGCTGTGGACATTGAACTTACCTGAATATCCTGCATCAGCTCCTATTCTTGAGGTGATAAATCTCATTTCCAAGGTTACCACACAAGCAGCTTCTTTTTATGTGCTAATTTAAAGTTGTTTGCAGGTTCTATGTGTCTTGCTTCTTCAGAACGCCGGATTGAAATCTAAAGATGTAGGTGCACGTTGTCTGGCCATTGACCTCCTTGGAACAATTGCTGCAAGGTTGAAAGAGGATGCTGTGTCTTGCAGCAAGGATAGTTTGTGGATTTTACACGAGTTGGTTGGCGAAGATGTTGCTGAACAAAGTTACCCAAGAGATGTATGTTCTATTTGTCTTGATGGAAGAAGTAGGAAAATAGTGTTTTTGTGTCAAGACTGTCGAAGATTGTTTCATACAGATTGTATGGGAGTTACAGAACGCGATGCTCCCTCTCGGGGGTGGTGTTGTCATTTTTGCCTTGGCAAGAAGCAGCTGATAGATCTACAGTCGTACCTCAAATCCAAAACAGAAGGTGCTCCCGAAGCTTCAGAGTTGATTACAAAAATGGAAATTGTTCAGCAACTGCTTTTAAATTACATGCAAGGAGCTGGATCTACTGATGATGCACATCTTTATGCCCGCTGGTTCGTATTTGAGGCAATTGACTTCTGAAATAGTTCATACTTTCTTTGACGTGCTAATCAGGCCAATTACTTGCAGGTTCTATCTTTGTCTGTGGTACAAAGATGATCCAAAATCTCAAGAGAAGTTGGGCTACTACCTCGCTAGACTGCAGTTGACATCAACTGTTGTTTCATCATTTTTAACAAGAGAATCGGCCAAAAAGATATCCCTGGCATTTGGGCAGAAAAATTCCTTTTCTAGAGGATTTGATAAGATTCTCTGCATGCTTCTTGTAAGTATATTTATGTGCTGCATTTTTTGTATATATTCTTAAGATTGGCCCACGGCTGATACCTTGATGTGTAATTGCTTCAGGCTAGTCTAAGGGAGAACTCTCCTGTAATCAGGGCCAAAGCACTACGCGCAGTAAGATCATTTCTCCTTCCTTCTGATGTGCCAGTACTATTGTTTTCTTGCCTTACAGTTTTCATATCTGGAACAGGTCAGTTTGATTGTTGAAGCTGATCCAGAGGTCTTATGTGAAAAGCGTGTTCAATCTGCTGTTGAAGGAAGATTTTGTGACTCTGCCATCTCTGTGCGCGAAGCTGCTTTGGAGCTTGTTGGGAGACATATTGCTTCACATCCGGATGTTGGTTTGAAGGTAGTTGAAATGAAACTTTCAGATATTATTGTCAGCATAATGTTAACAGCCTGTTGTCAAATCCTCTCGTTTTTTCATGGCTTTTAGTATTTCGAAAAAGTTGCTGAGCGAGTGAAGGATACCGGAGTCAGTGTTCGGAAACGGGCTATTAGAATTATTCGCGACATGTGCACTTCTAACGATAACTTCTCGGAGTTTACTAGTGCTTGCCTTCAGATAATTTCCCGTGTTAGTGATGAAGAATCTAGTATACAGGTTTGTCCAAAAGCTAAAAATTAATCGCTTACCATTTTGGATATTTAAATTTTCGTAGTGATCTATGAACCTTGGAGTGAACCTGGCAGGATTTAGTTTGCAAAACATTTTACGACTTCTGGTTCGAGGAACCTAATCGCGCGCAGACACAGTTTGCCGGAGATGGTAGTTCTGTGCCTTTGGAGGTGGCAAAGAAGACCGAGCAGGTTGTTGAGATGTTAAGAAAGATGTCTAACCATCAACAACTTGTCACTGTCTTACGGCGCAACTTAGCACTTGATTTTTTCCCTCAATCGAGTAAAGCTGCTGGTATCAGTCCAATGTCTCTGGCAATGGTGCGCAAACGATGTGAGTTAATGTGCAAGTGCTTACTGGAAAGAATTTTGCAGGTCAGGTTCATGGCTCCTCAGTTGCTTTACTGGTCAATGTTAGGTGCTTATGATTTTGAGTTTTGTGTATTGTCTGTATCTGCTGCCTTGCAGGTAGAGGAAACAGATAATGCGGAAGTGGAGATGCATGCCCTTCCGTATGTCCTTGTTTTGCACTCTTTCTGTACGGTGGATCCAACACTCTGCTCTCCAGCATCCGATCCATCTCAGTTTGTTGTTACTCTCCAGCCATACCTGAAGACCCAGGTTATTTGGTTCTTCCACTTTGGTTTAATTCTGTTGAAACATCTGTTTGATTGAATAGTCTCAACTAGTGATGCATCTTCCTTTCAGCTTTCATTTCGTCCTGCATTTCCTGTTTCATGGTTGTGATTGAGAGACTCCCAATAGAGATCATTGTTACACTCTGCAATACAGACAGTAGACATGAGGTTGTTGCTTATTGAGCTCATGAGTATTTGAATTTGAGTACCCTGAAAACTGAGGTAACCAGGTTAAAAAGCCACATGTTTAAAGATCCTCAATTAGAGAATCTTGGGAAAAAAGTATGTATTGATCAATTTAAAGTAGTGTAACTAAATGTGTGTATCCCCGCTCCTTTATGTCAAAGTAAGCAGGTGTACATTTCAAACAAGATTATGTCCGACTACATAAAAAGTAGCAAGTTGAGCAGGCCCAATACAAAACATTTTAGGCGTTATTATACATTTTGATTGTTACTCACCTTTATCGTAATTGTAGGGTGATAATCGAGCAGTAGCTCAGTTGCTCGAGAGCATAATCTTTGTCATTGATGCTGTTCTGCCTTTGCTCCGTAAGCCACCTCAAAATGTTGCCGAAGAACTTGAACAGGACCTCAAACACATGATCGTTCGACATTCTTTCCTGACAGTTGTCCATGCCTGCATTAAGTACTTACTTCACCTAATTACATATATCTGTATTTGTGAGTTGCTCTATTAATGTGCTCCTATAACTTTCTGAATCTATTCGGCATTTCTAGATACTAATTTGAATAGCCTAGTTCAGAAACTGTAAGCTGGGTGGAAGACACTAGTGCACAAGAGTCGTTTTATGATGCTATGAATAAGTTGTAGGCACATCCATCAGGACATTACAATTATTTCCTTGCAAAATGTATAGATACGGAATTGATGTGGGGCAGTTATGCTAGTTTTTTATTTATGTGGGACCTCTAGTATTTCGTGTTCATGTTTTTGAAATATTGATATAGGTAGGAAGATTCCAGTAGGTGGTAGTGTCAGTAAAAACCAAGAACCACTCCTGAACCGCTGAATAACAATGAATTACCTTCGCTGCTATCATTTATGGCAACATAAAAATAGTTGAGACAAGGTCCCAAACTCATGTTTACACATTTTTCTTATTTGGTTTGAGGGCGATTTAGGTATTTTATATAATGTATATGTAGATTGAACCGTTCAAAAAATAAATAAATGGAGATTAATATGTCTATGATTTGGGTTTCATTTCTAGCCTACCCCAACTTGTTTGGGACTAAAGGCTTGTTGTTGTTGGAGATTAAATTTGTCTTTACCACAATCTAAACATGGTTTTGCCACAGGTGTTTATGCTCACTTAGCAAAATAACGCAAAAAGGTGGAACGTTAATTGAATACCTTATACAGGTGTTTCTTAAGCGTTTGGACACCATTGGAGATGATGCCAAGCAGGTTAGATCTCTTCATTAGGTGTTCTATGATTGCCGACTGTTCATTTTTGGTTCGGACAGTGCTGGCAAATCCATGTGGGTAGTCACATAAAGCAAGATTTGGTATACCATGTATAGTCCTAGCTGATTGCGAACAGTCAAATGGATTTATATGACAGCATATCTCATGCTTATGGTTATGCTTATGTTTCATATTCCATTGACTTCTAGCAATATATTATTCTTTTAAGGACTTCTCTATTCTTTTCAGCAAGTAGGGCGGTCTCTCTTTTGCCTCGGGTTGCTTATCCGCTATGGTAGCAAGTTAATGATCACACTTGACAACATAAACATACTATTTGACAAGAGCCTCAGTTTGCTCATGAGCTACCTCAGTTCTGAAGATTTTGTCATAAAAGTCCGATCATTGCAGGTGAGTAGCCCTTTACAGGTTCAAATAATCTTGTGTATTTGTATTAATGCACTTATATGTTACGAGGTTTCCTGTAATTCTGTAGGCATTAGGTTTTGTTTTGATCGCCAAACCCGAATATATGTTACAACGAGAGATTGGGAAGATCTTAGAGGCCACACTAGCACCTGGTTCTGACGACCGACTTAAGGTATGGTTTCCATATTGAATTACAAGTTTGCTTATTGTTTCTAAAATTATATACGTTCTGATGACTAACTTTAGATGCACAAAATTTATCTCGGCTTTTGTGTTTGCTCTCTATTTCCACGCTCATCCAGTTCTCCTTGTTTAATGACCAGATGCAAGCACTGCAAAATGTATACGAGTATCTTCTACACGCTGAAATCGAAATGGGAACAGATAAGGTCAATAGTACAACAACCCACTACGCAGATGCTGCACAAAATGTTCCTGTTGCTGCAGGTGCTGGTGATACGAACATCTGTGGAGGAATAATTCAATTGTATTGGGACTGTATTCTGAAAGTGTGCTTGGACATGAATGAACAAGTTCGCCAATCTGCTGTCAAGGTTTGTATCCACCAATCAGGGTGCACACACTTATATATAATGACTTGCTGTGCTTTAGGGATGGCTTTGTATCCACCAAAGTGCACGCTTTGTATATACTGTTGACTTGCTGCGCCTCAGGGAGGGCTTCTCCGGTAATCAAATTTCGTGGTGTTTTATGTGTTTAATAATATGTTTCTTTGACCAGATTGTAGAAGTGGTGTTGCGTCAAGGTCTTGTTCACCCGATTACATGTGTACCAAGTCTAATAGCACTAGAAACAGATCCGCAAGAAGTCAACTCAAAATTGGCGCATCATTTGCTATCAAACATGAACGAAAAGTAAACCCATCAGAATGCTCTTAGTAAATTCTTTTTAGTAAATTCTTTTCATTTATTCAGTCAAATAATCATGTCGTCTCATCAGGTTTTTTGTCTTGCAGGTATCCGTCTTTCTTTGAGAGCCGTTTGGGTGATGGACTCCAGATGTCATTTTTTTTTATCCAGTCAATGACCCTACGTTTGGTTGAATATTCGAAAGGGAAAGGGCAGGGAATCATTAAAGGGAAAGCTGATGGCAATTCTTTTGATTTGGCGAGGCTTGGAGTTTCTAGAATTTACAGGCTCATTCGAGGAAATCGTATTTCCAGGAACAAGTTTATGTACTCTGTTGTACACAAATTTGAATCCGCGAGCTGCAGGATATCATTGAAAGAAGCATTTATCCCATTCCTTATGTGAGTGTCGCATTTCACATGACTGATCCTTTATATTATCTGTATTCGATCTTCAAATTATCCACTCTTGCTTTTTTAGGTATAGCACAGAGATCCTTGCCTCCCTCCCATTCGCAACTCCTGATGAGCCCCTTTACTTGATATATTCCATTAACCGAGTAATACAAGTGAGAGCTGGTGCCCTGGAGGCGAATATGAAAGCCTTGATTTCTCGGCTCCTGGAAAATGGCATTCATACAACTCCCCATGAAAACGGAAGACTTCAGCAGGATACAACACCATCCCCTGTCTCTAGTAATATTACAACGGAGGATCCTCAGAGACATTCTTCGACCTCAAATGACTCTAATGGACTCATCGAAAATGATATGCAAAAAATTCAGGTATTCTCAGAAGAGAAAAAAGTAATTTCATGCATTAAGTGTTCGCTATCTTCTCTTTGATCCTTGATTTTCTGGATCTTCACAGGTTGATCCTCTGATACATAAGTACAATTTTTTTATTTATGGGATTAACGCTTTGGTATATCTTTGCACAGGTTGATTGTCAAAGTGCAATAGCTTTGCAACTCCTCCTAAAGCTTAAGAGGCACCTAAAAATCATCTTTAATTTAAATGACGCTCGATGTCAGGTAACAGTGCTTCAATATTTCTCTTTACCATGATATTCTCGTTCTAGCAAAAGCATTCTTTTCTGATTGAAGAATTTATTCTACTTACTGTGAGTGTATAAGTGATCTTCGGTTACTTTCTTAAACAGGCGTATTCTCCAACGGAACCTTTGAAACCAGGAGAAGTTTTATCTAAGCAAACCATTCCTCTCAACATCAGTGAGATACGTGACAGTGTACCTACCACTTACGAACAATTTGTGGAAAGATACCAGGTAAACATACATGTCTTCTTTTACCTTTTAAATTAACGCTAGTCAGATCTGTTCACCATGCTTTATCATCTTTCAAAGATCCCATTATTCTAACTCCACATGTTTTGGTTTCGTCTCGGTGAAGGAATATAAGGCAGCTCTGAAGGAAGACACCATTGATTATTCAGTGTACACTTCTAACATCAAAAGAAAACGTCCACCTGCCCGAAGTTCTAGAGGCGGGAGAGCTGTGCGCGAAACGGGATATTATGACGAGGATGAAGATGAAAATTGGGATGGTGGAAACAGCAATAGCAAATTAAACAACAGCGGTCGGAAAAACAGTAGTGGTAGACCGAGAGGGAGACAGCGGTTATAAAAATGTATACCACTGAGTGGCTGACCTGACATGTATATTACGTAGAATAGGAAAATTTACCTTTAAAACCGATGAAAGAAAAGTCTAGGAGATAGGGGGAAACAGAAGGCAAGAGAAAGAGCAAGCCGTGAAAAGGGTCCTCGTTTTCCCTTGTTTTTTTTTTTCCCTTCTTTTTACAGCCTGCATTTTTTGCGAAAAGCACCACAGGAAAGATTGTGCCTTCATTTCTCTGAAATGAGATTTTCTTTCTTGGTTATTTTTTTGTTTTGTTTCTGGCAATTTCTGTTGAATCATCATATGCAGATGTCTTAAAAGACCTCCCTTAACAAAAAAATAAAAGTCTTAAAAAACCGCCATTCGACTAGGGCTATCTGATGGCCCTTGTTTATGATGATCCCATCGTGGCCTGACCGAGGGGACAAAAGCGCCTCATTTTTTTTTTGGCATATTAAGGGTGCAAGTGTTATGGAGATCTGGAGAGAGAGACTTGGTCGCGTCGTCATCACATTCCCGATGATTGCATATTCTCACTCACAGATCAGATCCCTGAATTCGCAGAACTCTTACCGGTAAGTTGGAATCTCTCTTGTATGCTACTGTTATTTGGATTTGGTCCCGGATCTACTCTCGAAATTTGATTTAGTTTTGAGTTCCGAATAGATACAGTGTCTTTGCATTATTCAACTTTCCAGTAAGATTTTGATTAGTCTGCTCTGCTGTGTATCATAATTCTAGAATTCGATTAGCTTCACGATTTGCTAGAAAATCCATCCATTTTATTAGTAAAAATGAATTCTGTAGGCATTGCTACTAGGATTTGCTATCCAAGTAGATCCAGACCACTATTTGGACAAGATTTGACCTTCTTATTAACTACAAGCAGTGGGATCAGCTAACTTGATTCATTAGCTAACTAGTGAAAGAGGTGATTCATTAGCTTTTCAAATCTCAAGTATAAAGTAAGTTGTTTTAATTTTTCAAGCTGGTGAGTGATTATTTTTAGTGGATTCCCCTCACCAGGATGCTATTGAAGCTCAGATTTGTAGCCGGCATGCGTGGCTGTGATCTAGTTCTTGTTTCATGACCCACTACTTTCTGGTGTCACGATGTGGAGTTTTGCTTCTAATGCTATAGCTGCAACTATGGGGTTGAAGAATGATGCTCCAAATGCTTGCCGAGCTGGTGCTGAAAGCTCAGATGACGATGAGGTTTCTTCGAAAAACAGCAAGGAGGAAGGATTGGAATGCCCAATATGTTGGGAATCCTTCAATATAGTCGAGAATGTGCCTTACGTTTTATGGTGTGGTCATACACTTTGCAAGAACTGTGTTTTGGCTCTTCAATGGGCGGTGGTGAAATTTCCGGCACTACCACTTCAACTGCCGCTTTTCGTATCTTGTCCATGGTGTCATATGCTATCTTTTCGGTGGGTTTACAAGGGAAATCTTGCGTTCCCTCGCAAGAACTTCTTCCTTCTATGGATGGTCGAGAGCATGAATGGCGACAGGGTCAATTCTCGTTCAACCTTATCTGGGGATTACCAATCAGCTTGGCCATCACTGAACAGGACCCAAGCTACCCATAGTAATTTGAGGAGAAACCCATGCATGCACAACCAAGAGCAATCAGGCCATAACCATGATCATTCAAGCTTCAGAGTTAACTTCCTTAGCTTCCAAAGTATTCATGCTTCCTTCTGTAAGTCGCTTGCTTTCTTTCTTCACTTGACAGCCAAATTTCCATTAGTAGTCATATTCCTTCTGATCGTGGTGTATGCTATACCTGCTTGTGCTGCCATTTTAGCTCTGCACATACTCCTCACTCTCGTGTTTGCACTACCATCATTTCTCATACTGTACTTTGCGTACCCTTGTTTGGATTGGTTGGTGAGAGAAATTACCACTTAAAGTCTTGAAGTGCTTGACAGTTTATTGGGTGAATGTATACCCTGTTAGGATTCTCCTCAATGCCGGGATTTGGGCCCATCAATGGTGTAAACTCGTCAGGCTTCCCATTTCCAGCTTTAAAGTTTTATAATATTTTTTTTTTTACCATAGATGCCCACCACATCCTTTCATTTGATCATTTAGGTTCGAAGATGGGTAATGTTATGGTAGGAAACCTATGGAGAGTCTGAAGCTTTGCTCCTGTATTTTTGAGTTTCCTGAAGATTCTATTGAAAAACTAAGCCACCGACGTTTGAAGCTAATATCAAAATTCGGGTTCAGCTTGTATTACCAGAAGAGCTACTCAAGGTACGCGCTATGTTCTATAACTTGGGGTGAAGGGCCTAGGATTATCAGAGTAATGAACATCACAGGTTAGATCGTATTCTGTAATAGACGGAAATTGTTAGTTTGTTACGTTACGTGAACCAGAATCAACTATCGACTGAAAGCCCTAATGTTTGTGGATATAATAATTCAGAAACCCTAAATAACCAATCAACACCAGATCATTTTCTTGTCAAGAATCTAATCTTGAAGATAACAAAAGCTGAATCTGTTGTCTTGTAAAGCTGGAAGAGAATTTGATTCCCTTTGTGTTCCAGAAACTAACGAGTAACGTTGGAAAACAGCTCTAAGAAATGGTAATTGTTTTTGGCTTTTAGTTGTAGAATCAAATTGTTTTCTTGGAAATTTTGACTTGTATAATCATTTGTAAAGCAAGATCAGAAAAATAAATAAATGAAGAGAATCTATATGTACCGTATCTAGCGAATGAAAACCTGATATCTCCAGCTGCATATGGTTGCAGAAGAAGCACCAGAACCATACCAAATATGGAAACCAACACACACAAGAAACATTTAAAAGAACTACAATACTCCGGGTAATGTTTAGATCCATCTCCAGCATAAAGCTGGTCAGAAAATTGAACCTGACACAGAACCATGTACTGTACCTAAGTACAACAAGTAGTTTAGTTGAACTTATGACCTGCACGCTTTGATTGAAGTTCTGTTTGCATAAAATAGACAACTAGACAACCTCAGACAATTTTCCTCACTGCTACCCTTAACTCAACCCAAGGGTTGCATGAAATGAATCCTCTGACGGCGCTGTTGGTGAACAAGTTTCAGGGCATGAAACTTTGGACTCCCACAAGAGATCCCCTTTAGTCGTAATTTTGAATTGGCATTTCCGTTTATAATATGGACAGTCTCCCGTACCAATTTTCTGATGTGCCGATTGATTATTCCTTCCTCAAGTAAGTATTCGGTATCTTCGGTCTGATCAGGGCTTGGTTGCCGGAACTCCATATCATGCATATAATCTGACAACCAATTCCTTAAGCGTTTCCGGAAATACTGGCTCCGTACTTGAGAGTTTGGATCCCATTTCCTTCGCAATTTGATTTCCGTCTTTTTATCGAGGGGGTTGTTCAGAATTCTCAGACTCACTACAATGTCTCGGTGAAAAGGCTTTATAATGTAACGAAGCCAGGACATGCTGAGCCACGGCATGATTTTTCTTCGATTCCACGGCTGCATCCCAATGAGACCCAAAACAGCCGCATACATTGCTAATTTCAAGTGTCTGGGCAATACTTGTTCCGGATCATATTGGGGGTTCTCTGATGTAAATCCGGGGAGCTCTCGGTAGAATATACTGCCCAGTGTATTTTGTAAGCTATCTCTCCCAGTTTTTCGGTTTATTGTATCTCTTTCGTACCCAGGTCCATAATGAAACTTTGGATTTTTCGTTCGGCCTTTGAGTCTCCTAACCATCGCATCCAAAATAGGCGTCTCGAAATCTTTATCGAAAATCTTAATCTTAAGGGCGTCTCGTGCTAGTTTTGTCGCAGCACCGTAACAGAACTTTTTTTCCTTGAAAACCTTGAGAAAGTTTCCCGAAGGAGCTTCCATGCTCAATTCTTCTGGTTATTTTATGGGGGTGAAGAAGACAAAAAAAAAAAAAGTGGCTGTGATGGCGTCGGTAAAGGCCGGCCCTGAGAAATTAATGCCGCGAAGTTAATCTTCAAAATGATGCCCTTAGACCTGGTTAAATATAAAAAAAATCAACTATTAAACCATCTTGATGGCACTTTAAGTGAACTAAACAACTATTTATTATATAACAAAATCATCATTCTCGGTCATGACATTAGGCATCACTATTGCAATGTATTTTAGTATGCACTGCAACGTTTGCATCATTGACACAATTGCATCATTGACACAATTGTCATTGCAATCTTCAACTATAGATGCATTAGGTTTAATCAAATTTTTATTCCAAGATTCAACAAGAGATTATACTAACTCACCCTAAATCAATGAAATCATTACATACAATCGAAAA
>JAJJMA010140827.1:0-10336 GCA_023529015.1 Papaver nudicaule
TTTATGGTAAACTGATAGAGGACAGTTACACCATAAGTCAACAGTTTTGGTTTAAAACCCAGTATTGCTGACAAAAGCCTTTGGCATTGGTCAAAGCAACTCCTAGGCCCGTAAAGGACGTCAGCTAGGGGAATCAAGTGTGTGACGATCTGTGGGGGATCCAGAGACGTAAGGAAGGCGACAGTAGCCAATTCGCTTGGAGGGCTTGAGTTGGTCTCTGCTACATCCCAGACCGAAGTCTTATAGTAGGCTAGAGTTTGTAGTCAGTTTGTACTGGGCGGTGTTCAAAACTGGACGAGGTCCCGAGGTTTTTCTGCAAGGCAGTTTCCTCGTTAAAAAACGTTTGGTGTCTTGTGTGCTTTTTCCTTTCCGCATTATAACTCTGATTTATAATTAAAGCACCAAGTAGTACGTTATTACCTAACTGTTGAGATTACTCCAGTTAGAGGTTTGGATATTGATTTTTGAGATCGTCCAAACTCTTTACCATAAGACTCACGAGCCAAAACGAAAAGTTGGTAGTATTTCGGTACCCCTTCTTTTTCAGCAACAACAAAAAAAAAACGATTTGGAAACATAACCTTCTATCAGTGTAACTATGACAAAAAATAGCTTAATTGGAGGCATGCTCCATAGCATTTTAGAGTTTTCATCAATTAGATAGATCATGTCCAGCAAACCCTCTTAAGTGGGCAAACAAAGAAAGGTGGCAGGAAAAAAAAATAAAGACAACCACTTCAGAACAAACCAACAACAAAGATAAGATTGCTCAAAATTATCAAGCATAGCCAGTAAGAATATCGGCAACAGGGAAAAAGAGGAAACCAAATATCATTGATAACCTCGGCAAAGTTGCACTCGAATCTGTATCTCATTGGATCACAGAAACTCAATTAGGATTTCAACAGCGGTTCAGGGTTTCAACAGCAAAGTTGCACTCAACCCTTCCTCTCTCACCTACACAAATACCAAAAACCAAACACAATCAAATCTAAACTAGCGAAATAAGAAATCAAAGAATCAAATCGATATAGAGGCTAGTTATAACAGGATTTCAACAGCGGCAAAAATACATTAAAACCAGAAATTTCAAAATTAGGGTTTTCAAAAACTTACAAAATTGATTTGATTTACAGATCTGAAATCAAATCAAAAAGAGGGGTTTTTCTTTTTGGATCTGAGATGTGGTTTCGTTTTGAGATGGGGGTTGGGTTTATTTTTCGTTTTGATTGACAAAACCAACAGCAAACCCTTCCTAATCACCACCTCTATCAAATTGATTCAACCCTTGTTGAGTTCACACATCAAGCCACAGAACCAGCAGCCTCGATCCCCTTCTGTACAGCCATTAACTGACCTCAGCAAACCCCCTTCTTCACCGTCATAGATCTCCATTGAAATCCCAAAATCTGTACGCAATTCAGACCTAATTCCTATCTGCACTTGAACCCAATCTCTTATTCTTTACAGCTTCTCAAAACGAGATCCAAATACCAGCAATTTCTGTAACTCAATCAGTCTCTGTAAGGTTGGGAAGAGGAAGAACGAGTGGAAGAAGAAGAAGATAGGAAAATAAAAATGAGATCGAAGGAGATAAAATGAAATATAAATCCGGAAAATCTATTTTCCGGTAAAAAGACGTATTTAGCCCTTCATGCGCAACGTTGTTGGCAACGTTAATAACGTTGCTTAATTAATTTTGATAATTCCTAATTGGAGCAACGTTAAAAAAAATTGCGCAACGTTATTTGACGTTGCCACGTGTGCAACGGCTATTAACGTTGCAGATGTAAAAAATAAAACGTTACAAATCAGGCCCTGTGGCGTAGTGACTTTTCTCTAAGACCATTATAACATTTATTTAAATCCATACACTATACCGAAGTTTTTTGTTGAAACCTTATTCAACTACGTGCCTGCATGCAAGTTCTTATATGATAAACAACAAACAAAAATATTCATTTTTCCTGTTCTGTATTTACAAAATGGTGGATTATTCAAACAAGGTGTTTCCTGGAATCGTTAATAGGAGTGTTTGTCGTTTTTAATCGAAGGTGGATGCATTGATAACTTGGTGTCAAGGAAACTGGTAGAAACCATGAGTATGGAAATGGATTGGTATCCTTGTCCGGATTAAATTGAGTGTGCTAGCATGCGGACAATTACTTGCGTCGGTGTTTGCAGGTTTTCATTGTCAGTCGGTAAGAAATATTTTGATTCAATTGTTTGTGAAGTCGCTGACATGGATTTATGTAATGTCTATATTGTGCTTGGAAGGCCGTGGATAACTGGTGTTTGTGCTAAACAGACACGTTGGAAATGTTGGGACAATTCTTATGAATTTTTGTGAGGAATGACGAATGTAATCCTGATACCTGGGGCTAGACCTTCAAAAGGAGTTGAAGACGTGGAGTCTAATACTTTGTGCCAAACACTTGACAACATGAATACTTCCATTCAAGTAATTGAAGATGGTAAGAAGTTCAAGGACATTGACAGTAATATTTATGAATATCCTTTAGCAATATTCTCTGAAACAACTTGTGACAGATGACGCCAAGACCGAGCTTGGGAAGTTTCATGAGAGTTCTTACACTGTAAAAAGATTAACAAACACCGATGGAAGACTAGTTGGCACATGCACAAAATGGAGACAGTGAAGTTGAGGTTGTTTTCGGATTGACTAATGATACCAATGCACATTGTGTCACTAGTGGCAGCTCCAAGTTCCTCTTGTCGATTTGTCATTTCTTATGTAAACTCGAGGAGAGTTTCGTCGCAGTGGGGGAGCCTTGTAGGGGTATAAATTTATCAAAGACACGTGTCAGCGTCATGGAGACGAAGTATGATAAGAGGAAGTAGGAACAAAGCACAGAATAAAAATCCAGAGGATATTTTTCGCCAGTGAGTTGTCTTAATCGAATATATCAAAAGGCGTGTGGGTAATCAAAGACAGCCTGGAAGACATCGAAGAGGGGTGGACTCGACCATTAACTTCGAAGATGCCTCCGAGGAAAGAACATCAAAGGACTGAATATCCACCCCAGCCTCGATGTGCACCGACCTACTCGACAACCTCTCACACCCACGTTTGAGTATCTTGTCTTATTAGTTGTATCCCACTATGTATCTCGATCTATAAAAGGCGAGCTCGGGATCAGTAGTGAGGGTTATATTTTTGGTAAGACTTGGGGGCTTTTGAGAGAGACTAGGTTAGTGAATGACACATGAGTATCGTAGAAGAGTGTCAGACAAGGATGCCAGACGAGGCTGCCAGATAAGGGTTAGATGAGTCAAATTATGACTAGCGAGTATCTAGAAGATACTAGAAGAGGTGTGATAAGACGAGGGTACCGAGTACACCACCAATCTTTTCGTTTAGTCCACCTATAAGTCAAACCTTGACCGGTTCCTGTAATCAAGAACTCAAGAACAAGATCTCCTTCAGATCTGATTGATTCGCACAAGGGAGTCAATACAAGAATCCGAAAGACTATGTCAACCAACCAAGTATGATACTTTAATTATATAAGATGGCTCAAATATAATGCGGAAATAAAGTAAAGTACACACAAGATTTTGTTAACGAGGAAACTACAAACACGTAGAAAAACCCCGGGACCTAGTCCAGTTTTGAATACTCTTAAGAATTAAGCCGCCAACACACCTACTCTCAGACTTCGGACTAGATGGTGCAGACAATATGACCCTAATACGACTATTAGTCACAAATATTTCCCCTCAGTATTCCTACGGCTCCAACCACAGCAAGGTGGTCACACACATGTACTCCCTTACGCAAACAGACGTCCTTTATTGTCTTACGCAAGAGTTGCCTCACAGCCCGTCGCGAGGACTATCGTTACCCGACCTCCAATCGGACGATTACAACCTTTGGACAACAACCAAATAGCAGCAGGTCAAATCGCTAGATGATATCCTTGGTAACTTACAGATATTTGACCGAAGTCTTTTCACACCAAGAGCGAGGATATTGAGTTTACTTAGGCAATAAACACCTCGAGATATCGATCAAGGTTTCAAAACCTAAACTCCCGAAAGAGCAACCTTGTCGTCCCAGTTGGAATAAAGTAGATAGCTGTAGCAAGTACGATATGATATGACCGTGAATAACAGTGTACCTGCAAAGAACAAATCCAATAACAGCGATCTTGATTCCACTCAATATCTATAGGTTAGGCACACAAACCGAAAGCGGCTTGCTGACAAATCCAGGTTAATAGATAAAAAGTATGTTCTAATCACAACGATCTTGAGTGGCCTTATATCAGAAGAAAGGGACCTTCGAATAAACAAGATCGTTAGGTTGATAGACGTGATAGAACAGAACACAAGTACAATACAAAGAAAACTAGTAAACATAAACTAGTTTCCCGTAAGAGGTACTTCTAGGCTTCTCGATCTCAAGAGAAGACTTACACGCAATTATAGACCGAGAGCAAAAGCTCAAAGGTAACTGAAAAGAAAAGCGGCAACACAAGCTTACAATTCCGAAGAAGAGCTTGGTTAGAGGGATAAAGCTTTTAGGAGAGATACCACTCCTATTTATATTGACTAAGGCTTTAGCTTTGAAATGAGGTAAAGTTTAATTTCGGAAATTCCACAAAGCACATTTACATAATAGTTCTGAAATTCCCCATTTAGTCTCATAGCTTTTAATGAGAACTAATACTCTAGCATTTTACATTTAAGAAAAATATATTCCATAAAGAAAATATATTTTCGAAACATGTTTAGCCAAGAGCAATCAAAGCAAATAATATCTATAGGTATATTTGGATATTTCGATTTAATTCGAAATATGGTGCTTACCAAATATGATCCCTGGGGAAGATCTCAATTCGAAATCGTGTCCTGAGTTTCAAAAATCTCCTTAGATATTATTACTTTCAAATGTCGTCACCAGCTTTATAATGTCGACATTACTTCCTTGGTATTGCTGGGCTAACCAGACGAACCTAGGTGGAAGTGGGATCTGGTCCAACGTGGTTCAACGTTTCGCATAAACGCATCACAACAAACGTGGACAAAGCCTTGTGTGTTAAGCTTAATTGAACACAAAGGTTCAGACGTTCCGAATCACGCAAATAGATATACCATTGGAAGTACGGTGCGAGATTCCACGAGTAACTAGCAAAAATGTTAAATCTCCATAATTCTTGATTCCAATATAGATGTCACGTTAATGATATCCAAGAATTCAAATCAAAACATCAAATGAATAATCAAATGAATATTTGATCAAGTAGTAAAGCATACGAAGATTTAATCACATACAATATTGATCCGTAATAATGTGTCCACTAACTAGAGCGACTAACCATTTTCCAGATGATGACTCAAACTCACTTAGTTGTACATTGAAGATGAATGACTTCAAACTTCAAACTGAGAATATCAAACTCATTAATTCGTTGAAGCACAAATCAAAATGATAGAGTTTGAACTTCGAAAATACGCATTCTGAGTCAACCATTTTAAGGTTTCGAAACGTACGTCAGTTTTGGCAGAAACCAATTTAAGGTTTCGGAACCTAAAGTTCATTATATGACCGAAACTGTTTTAAGGCTCCCAAATCAAGTTTCCATATAGCGAAACCTAAAGCTTGGTTTCGAAATCTAGATTCTGTTTAACAAAACCTTGTTTAAGGTTTCAAAACAAGAAACACATATTAAATTCTACTCAAATGTTTGGTGTCGAACTTGAGAGTCCATGTGGTCGAGAACCGTTTCACCATCACAGCTTGTTAGCCTCGACGTACAGGAATATATTTCCCGATTCACATAAACCTTTAGGAAACCCCAAGGTCTTTTCGACCTTTTAGATCTCACATGGTCAAGACACATTGGCCTCGATTCTCAAGTCACTGTCAGCCACACAAACATTGTTTCGAATTTGTTATATCTCATTGGTCACAATGTTTACATTTTCGGACCAATAGCTTATGAATGCGAAAACCAGATTATGGTTTCGAAATATACGTCAAGTTTTATCAAAACCTACATTGAGGTTCAAACATTGAAAATTCATAAGTTGAGATACACAAATATGGTTTCGGAATCCAGAAGTGAGATATGGCATACAAGATGTTCATATACATAATCAAATGAATTGTTCAGAACTTCAGAGTTCAGAGCCAAATCAGGACGTCGTATTCGAATCTCAGAAACAACAGTATTTCGAGTCTACACAACATAAGTGTGAGGCACGGTCTCTCTTACATTGGCTCATATAAATATATGCAATCAATCCGACAGAGCCAAACTAAGTAAGAAGAGATACAATACTGTGATGGATCAAATCTCGTAAGTACTACCGAGATAACATCACATTGCTATATCCAACTCGAAAAGGTTTTAGGAAAAACCTTTATATTAACTTAGAGACGGAGAAGAAAAGAAGGCTCTAAGAAATATTGGGACGTCATAACTACAACACTAATACCACAAGTGGTAAAGCGGAGTTATCATAAGACACACTGATCACAAGTGATCAAGTCATAACGTAAAGCTCAAGCTGAGAGTTATGTTTATGTCTTTTGTAGCACAAGTGTAAAAGATAATGGAATCACGTTATTTAGATTCACTAACCTGTTGAATGATGAAGCCGGATGTCTTCGTTTGATCTTCAGTCTTTCTTCAACTCTTCAACCAGTGATTCTAAATCCTACCAAAATCTTCCACAGCCTAAAGCTAACTCTCTCACATGACTTCACCTAATTGTGTGTTGTTTAGCGGTCGAGTTTTGATCGCTAAAGTTGACAACTAAGCTTGACATACCAACACTTAGTGAGGTTGACCGAGCCATGCTCTAACAAGGTGTTTGTTGTTCTGTAGACAACTTGGCATAGAAGTTTGAGGTTTCCTTACTTAAATAGGTTTCCTAGTAAAGATGAGCTTCCTAACTCATAGAGTTCCTAGTTTAGGAAAGGTAGTACCTCCATATAAAGAGTGCTACAACAACAAAATAAGACATGCTTCTTATCAGAACTTCTTAGCAGACTCCTTTGACGGAGAAGAAGTATAGGCATCAAGAAGAATAGCTGGTAGAGAGTTTATAACGACAGGCTTCTTAAAGGACTTCTAGTCGACCTCTTGAAAGAACTTCTCAGAAGACTGCTAGACAGTGTAGAAGTAAGAGTCGTAGAAGAAAGTAGTTTGGAGGGAGAATTCTCTAGAGTCAAAAGAAGAGAGTAATTTGTATTATTAGATTCAGAAGTTTAATAAATAAGAAGCTTTAAGCTAAGTATCTCAAGTATTCGCTTATATTTCGTATTTCTTTTATCTATATTGTCTCAATCTATCATTCTCAATCAGTGCCTGATCGATTACGTATCAGTAAATAATTTATAATCTCCTCTGGACTTTAAGCACATCATCCATGTAGAATTGATCACTGAAATACTTTACTTTCAATGAATGATTTGATTTTCTTTATCTTCTGTCATTTGTGAATCTTTCATGTCGAGTTGCTCTTGATTAGCTGTCGTTGCACTGTTCTACACCGAAAATCACTTCTCATCCTATTTACTTAGGATCTAATCTAATGGATGTTGGGTGTAGAATCTTTAAGCAGATTTTATACCGACACAGTTTGTCGCTAGAAATAGGGACTGATTAAAATGACTTAGGTCTGCCTATGCTTTGTTGGTTTTTTCAAAATTTTCAGAATTTTTTTCCTTAGGGCTTTTGAGTTTTCTTCCTTAATATTTTCATTTTTTACTCAAAACAGCTCCACCACCTTAAGTATCTAAAGATCTTGAGCTTTAGAGTGCTTAGGAATTTCGAAGAAAATCACTACATCAATAGATCGAAGTTTTCAAGGAATTTAAGCTTTGAAATACAAAGATCTAATCAAGATCCAAAAAGTTTTCCAAGATTTGTCATTAGAATTAAGAGGTTGTTTTCAAATATTTGCGAAACAATAGTTCTGGATTTTGGGTTTATCATAATTCCAGAAAATACCCTTAGATCTTCTTTGTCCTCATTTCGCAAAAAAGATCGCACAGGGTTATTTTAGGGTTTATCCCTCAAAAAGGTATATTAGGAAAGCAAGAACGTCACCTTTGGAAATGCAGTCTTCTTCGGAAAGTTAGTTAAGGCAGATTTCCTAGAACCTCCATTTTTGGAGGGCAGATCTGGGAAATACTTTGTGACCACCAATAGCATATTTACGTCAGAAATTTTAGGTATCTTATTGGGTCGTACAATAACCAGGGTAGTATAAAAACCTCCATTGTCAAAATCGGTTACAACCAATAGTACACATGTCAGATCATTAGAGCACGAGCAGTTACCGTGGACCTCACTTGTCGGTTAAACTTTTGCAGGGTCGTTTTCAAAAGCATGGCATCGAGAAGAGACATCGAAGCAGAACCAGAAAATGCCGGCCTCACATTACACTGCGCTCACTGTAATTCAATGGTACATTCAAGGAAAAATACAAGCCTACGGAGCAACATAACTGGAAGGATACACAAAAGAAATTGCCAGGGAAAGGAGATAATGATCATCGAAGAGGCAAGGAAATTTGAACCATGGCAGCTAGAACCAATATTTTTCTCGGCATAAGACATCCTAGAAAAGGGGTCAAGCAACAGCCCTTTGGTAATAACACCAATTGTGAACGAGACAATGCTTCCAAGAATACTAATTGATCCAGGAAGCTCAGTGGATGTTCTTTTCGGAGTGGCTTACAGACGATCTTTTGGCGGCGTACCAATGGTCCCTTCAGATTACACAGTCTATGGATTTAACGGCAAGCCTTCGAAGCCAAAATGGGAGATATCTCTACCTATACATGTTGATTCAATGAAGCTACTAACAACATTTTGTGTTTTAGACATCGAGTCACCGTATAATGCCATCTTGGGGCGACCATGGTTACACAGACTCATGGGGGATAACATCCACACTACATCAAAGACTCAGATTTCCAACTCCCAAGGGCATATGCGAAATTATCAGTGATACATTGGATGCGCAAACTTTCCACAAGGACGACATCGAGCAAAGAAGGAATACGAAGCGTAGTCGAAAGGAACATTGAAAGCAAAAGCGGGTAGAGGTCATCGAAAGGGAAATTAATCAGGTCATCGAAGGTAACAATGAGGCAATAGTCAAAGAAGCTCCAAAAGACCCCAGTCCCATGAATGAAGAAACACCAAACTTTACACCAACGGATCCCACTGCATATATCAATATTGGAACTGAAGAGGAGACGAAAATGATAAAAGTGGGAACGCTAATGGGCGAGGCACAAAGGATGGAGTTGGAAAGTTTGTTGAAAGAATATGGGGATGTCTTTGCATGGAAAATGAACGAAATGCCTGGAATCGACCTGAGCCTAGCCTGTCATCATTTGAATATCAACCCTTTGATACGACCTTTCAAGCAAAGACCAAGAAAGCTCGCAGACGTATATCAGGAGGCAGTAGAGTCCGAGCTTAACAAAATGCTGGCAACAAGAATTATTAAGCAAATTCAGTATGTTGATTGGATTTCGAACTTGGTTATTGTTCCGAAGAAAAACAAAGGAGTTAGAATCTGCATCGACTTTATCAATCTAAAAAAGGCATGTCCAAAGGATACACACCCCTTTCCAAGCATCGATCATATGGTAGACGCTACAGTAGGTCACGAGTTGTTAAGCTTCATGGATGGTTATTCTGGTTATAACCATATATCATTGGCAAAGGAGACCAAAAGCATACAACATTCATCACAACCAACAGATTATTTTGCTACACTCGCATGCCATTTGGTTTAAAGAATGCAGGTGCCACTTACCAAAAGGCAATGGAAAATATCTTTCGTACATGGCAGAAGAAGACTGTGGAAGCATACGTCGATGACATGTTGGTGAAAATCAAAAAGGCAGAAACCCATGTAGGAGATCTGCGAGAAATATCGGAGAAAATGTGACAAATCAACATGAAGATAAACCCTGCCGAATGCATATTTGGAGTTACCTCGGGAAAATTCTTGGGGTATGTAGTTATAAAAATAGGAATCGAAGCCGACCCAACAAAGGTACAGGCAATTGGAGATATGCCTTCTCCAACAACAGTAAAAGACGTGCAAACATTAAGTGGAAGGGTAGCGACCTTGAGTAGGTTTATTGCTCGATCCTCGGAGCGATGTAAAGAATTCTTCAGCATCCTAAAGAAGGGAGTAAACTTCATATGGACAGATGAAAGAGAAGCAACATTTCAAGGGATCAATAACTACGGCTACCTGCTGTGCTGTTAGGGCATTGTCCGGTCAAACCCACTAGCGTTGGTATGTCAAGCTAGTTGTCAGTTTTAGGTGTCAAA
>JAJJMA010140828.1:0-10719 GCA_023529015.1 Papaver nudicaule
AAACTGGACGAGGTCCCGAGGTTTTTCTGCAAGGCAGTTTCCTCGTTAAAAAAACGTTTGGTGTCTTGTGTGCTTTACTTTCCGCATTATAACTCTGATTTATAATTAAGCACCAAGTAGTACGTTATTACCTAACTGTCGAGATTACTCCGGTTAGAGGTTTGGATATTGATTTTTGAGATCGTCCAAACTCTTTACCATAAGACTCACGAGCCAAAACGAAAAGTTGGTAGTATTTCGGTACCCCTTCTTTTTCATCCACTATATACTTAGTTTTTTTTTCCATTTTCCGGTAATAAAAAAAATGTTTACATCATAAGCATGGAATAAATACAAAGAAAGATGCAAGAAAACAAGTACATCTTAAACATGAAACAAAGATAAAGAAAGATACAAAACACAAATGCATCGCGGAAAAAGAGCGATCTACAACAATAACATCCAAATTTTGTACAATGAAATTGGAGAAGGAATGATACTCGAAATTATAATTTGTTCATTCCTTTTTTCTTTTTTTCCTATAAGACATGGATCATTTACCCATAATTTTTTTATCTGAATACGATGAACTTGATGTAACCTGTGTTGAATCGACGATGTACTTTTATTCAAGATAATGAACCACAAACAAATTTGTACAAAGAAGCACTAAAAAGAGTACATAAATTGCTAAACAACAAGGATGACAATCGCCAAAGATATTATTAAGAACGACAAAACATACCACAAACAAGTAATCCTTGCTCAAATCTACAAACTGAACCACTTCAAACAACCTTTTAAGCATGTTCCTCATGAATCCGCAGTCAAGCTTAATCCCACGTGGGACCATTGTTCCCAAAAGAAGAAAGAGGGTAGAATATGACCCCGGAGAGGCCAAGATTTTCCCAGTATGAAATTAGATTTTGAAGTGTATCTTATTTCTCTGCAGTATGTCCTTCAAATACGGTTTATAATATAATCCAAGCATCTTTCGGAGTCTTAGAATGATGTTGATGATCTGGGTTATGGCATGAATGATAGCGTTAAACCAATCAGAATCTACCAGAAAACCTTGGGACCTAGTCCAGATTTGAGCACACACCGTATTAAGCCGCTACAAACACTAGTCTACGATCAACTTCTGACTAAAATGTAGTTCCAACTGAATTAACCTACCAATAATTCAGTTGAAGTTGTGCATCTACGTCTTTTGGCTCCCGCAAGAACTTATGCACTTGATTCCCTTAGCTAATGTTCTTTATAGCCTAATAGTTGTACTACCGTCCTTAATGAAGGATAGCGTTACCGTGCCTCTAACATGACGCCTGACTTTGTATTTTCTTAATATATTCAATCAAGGTTCAGGGAAATCGAGTTTTTGATCAATTAGGGCTTATTGCTATATCTTAAATGATTTCACCTCAACAAAGTAACAATCTTAACCCCAGGTCTAGATTGTTTTCATTGTGGAACTTCTAGGACTTAATCTTACTTAAAAGAGCCTTACGAATTTCTATGTAACAATCTTAACGCAGTCCTTGTTTTCATTCAAGAACAATACAATTGATCCAAGATACATGATCAAGGATTCTAAAATCTGACTCGTGCTTTAGGATCCTCAAGTGAAGTCTTTATTATAGTCGTAACCTTAAAAGAGTTTTGAGATGATGACAAATCTTACAACAAGGATACACAATATTGTATAGAGTATTAAATGTGTTTGTTGCTGGAAGTCATCTATTTATATTTATCATCAAGGCGGGTCTAGGGTCAGATTTAAGACCTTTGATTGGGTCTCAAACAAGTTCGTGAACTTCGAAAAGTCCATAAGTTGCTTCATGTCCAATCTAACTTCTCGAACCATATAGAACCACAAGTGGCTAAGGTAGTGAAAATATTCGCTTTTAACTTATAAGAAGGTGTCACAATGAAATATTGGCTAATAAAAATCGTGCGCAGGTTCGTGAAGCAACTGTTGCAAATGGCCAGGAATTTCGGAACTCTGTATGTTTCGTGATAGGTACATGACTATGTTAGACACTTCAGTTCAGTTACGGTTCCGACTTATATAGTTCACGATCGGTATGTGAACCATGATATATACTTTGGACTTCATAAACTTTTCACTCTAGCATGGTTCGCGATAGGTACGTGAACTTCTTATCTTGAGTACTCAATCTTGAATTCCAATGGTTAAGCCATTGTACATTATCAGTGCCACCAAAAGTTCTAAATCTTTGTACACAATGATGAACCACATCTTAAGACTAGAATAACTTTCTTTTCTTATAAAGATCAATATATAACGCTATCGACTATAATTTGATAGAATGGTAAAGAAAAGATAGAAGTATAATCATTACTACCCTTTTGACGAAATGATGAAAGATAAAGCTCCGATCTTCAATCTTCAATTGGTCTTCGTATCAACACCTAATCTATCCTACTCCGAGAATGAAATTGTATACTAAATCAAGGACTGCGTTTTGCCAAAACTTGACAGCTGACTTGACATACAACGCTGGTGGGTTCAACCGAGCAATGCTCCAACACCTTTAATGCCAAGTAGTTGTAGATCGAGTCTTTCGCCAAAGTACACAATCCAACTCAAGCATCTCCTGAGCATTCTCGCCCGGTACCATGGTTGCATACGGCTCCTTAAAAGTGTTTAAGGATGTTCTACGCAATTGTTGAATTTTGCACAAATGTTGCGTGTTAACCGTCTTCGATTTGTTTTTTCTTCTAATTAATAGTCTTGTAGTTTTCTATCATTGGATTTTTCGGTACCCTTCACGTTTAGAAGTATTTCTTATTGATAGAAGTTGTGTCTATTACATGGTATAAGTCCTTTATATACTTGTATGGAGAGAACCCTATATTACTATTTGGGTCGCACATCCATGGGTCGTAAGCCCTACAACACTCCCCCTTGTGCGGTTCAATGGTATAACTTCAAATGTATTGTTTCACTAAAACTTTGACAAGGAAAAACCCGGTGGGAAAAAATATTGAAAAGAGAAAGAGTACTACAACGTCTCGAGTCTTGATAAGCTTCTCTGTTGGAGTTGGTCGGTGACTTCTCTTGTAGCATCAAATGTGTTTCTTCAAATACACCTCTCTCGTCGATGACCACTGCGTCTAAATCAATTGACTCATTAAAACCTTGCCAGGAAAACCCAAAGGGACAAAGACCGAACTAAGGAAAAAAAAAGTACAATATTAAGAATACTTAGAATAGAGTTAGACTCGCACATGCTGCCTCGTTAATACCTTGACAAGGAAAACATAGTGGGAAAAAAACCTTGACGAAGGGAAAATAGTACATCGAGATAAGTCCAGAAGTACGCCTTTGCTCACGCTGAATAACATTCTTGCTTCTTGCTGGAAGTTGTTATGCTTGACATACTATCGTGTACATTTCTTTGATTTCGATGCAGTTCAGTAATATCAATTCAATCTTCAAATCTTCAGCATTCAACATATACGGCAGGTGTAGTTGTTGTCGTTGTCTCTCTAAAAACCTTGTCGAGTATCAAAACCCTGTAGGAAAAATTAATCTCGATCGAAGGGAAAAAAAAAATACAACACAGTTTCACATTTCGAATCAAAATATGTCGGCATCATATCCATGGATCCTCCCCCTGATGTCGGCATCTCCGCCTGATTTCGTTCTGGGTAGTCTCTAGACAGTTTCATTAGTCATGAGATTTTCGAAAGTGACTATAGGTGATGACTTATAAGTCCACCATGTCTCCTCTTGATTACTTGACTCCTTTGAAGAGCTATCTGGTATCTTCGTGGAGACTTACATGTACAACAAGGATACTAAGGCGGGGCTAAATAGGCTATTTGAATTAGCCATTGGTTCACGAGAAACACTTCAGGCGTACACGGAGATATGGAAAAATGTGAGCCAAGCTATAGGGAAGGTCAACCCGGAGATCAACATCAACTGTTACAAATTTGGGTTGGATAGAACGTCTTCTATCTTCGTAGAACTACATGCCCATACACCAGCAACGGAGGGGGAACTTCGCGTGATTCAAGACAAGTATATCCGACTAGAAGACATCCAGAGGGATAATCCTCGTGCGCAAGACCGAAGTATCCCACAGAGAACGAACTCGGTAGAAACTGCACCAAAGACTGGGAAACATTCGGCGGAAAGAGACGTCACATCAGGATTCGAAAAGAAACCAAGGTATAAAGATGGGAAGCCAGGGGACAAATGAGGAAGGGACTACGCGGATATAGTCTATTCCAACTTAACCCTGTCACTCTCGGAGATTCTGAAGAAAGAAGGCGGACGACAGGATTTTCCATATCCATTTACCCGAGGGAAGCAGAGAGATGAGTCCAAGAACCATAAGGACTACTGCGAGTACCACCAAACTCGGGGCACGATACTGACGCATGCAAACATCTGAAGAACACGATTCAAAGTTATATTAATCAAGGAGACTTCGGGCAGTATGTTCAGCTACCAGGACAGGCAGCAGTAGCAACAAACGCGGCGACACAGACAAAGACGGTACGACTCCCCGAAGGATACAAGTCGCTTAATATGATTAGATTCCAGCAGGAGAACGAACCTTCGCTACCGGGAGATATTTGCAACAGTTTGAGAACGAGGAGGAGGATCTCGGAGCACGAAGTATACAAACTGAACGGGAGATTAACTGACGAATGAGAGGAATGGATGGCAACTCCGCTTACCTTTTCTACCAAAGACATCAATCAGGATGTCGAAATGCATAATGATCCCTTGGTGGTTTACTCTACCTATCCACGGGTGGAACGTTTCTAAAATATTAATAGATGGAGGAAGTTCGCTTAACGTACTTTTCTATGAACCCTATCTTCGGGTGGGGCTGAAGGATGGACAAATGGATGCCTCTACATGTACAATTTATGGATTCAATGGATCCACGTCAAAGCCGAAGGGAGAAATAGTTTTGCAGGTAGATGCAGGGCCAATGAAGACCATGGCAAGATTCAACTTCGTAGATTCACCCTCACCCTACAACACCATTATGGGGAGACTATGGGTCACCGTTTGAGAGGAACGACATCAACTTATCATCAGCACATAAGGTTTCCCACGCCATACGGGGAAATGAAGATCAAAGGAGACCAGCAAGATGCACGCAAATGTGATGCACCAGAGGCCAAACATCACAATGAGGTACAAGAAGTACTTAAAAAGAATAAAGGAAAGCGAAAGGAAGGGGAGAAAGACAAGCGATACGAGGAATACAACAAGCAAATCAAAGCGGCCAAAGCAGCATCACCACTCCCAGCAGCGATGGTGGCATCAACGTACTCCCATAGGTCCTCCAAAGCAACTGTTCTCATCCATCGAGCCGACGAAGAAAACCAATATCGGAACCGAAGAACGGCCACGAGAAGTAAGTATAGGAACACTGTTGGAAGAGGATATGAAAGTGAAACTAAAAGAGCTATTGAAGGAGTACTTGGATGTATTTTCATGGACAACGAACGATATGCTGGGGATAGATCTGTTGGTGGTGGCCCATCACCTGCGGATAAACCCGGACACACCACCTTTCAAGCAAAGAATAAGGAAGGTAGATCCTATACACCACGAGGGAGTGGAAAAGGAGCTCCAAAAGTTGATGGACCCTGGATTCATCAGAGAAGTAATGTACCCAACATGGGTATCAAACATGGTAATAGTACCGAAGAAGAATGGAGGTGTTAGAATCTGCATCGACTTCAGCAATCTCAACAAAGCTTGTCCGAGGGATAGCTATCCTTTGCCAAGCATATACCAATTGGTCGACGCGACTTCTGGTCATGAACTACTGTCATTCATGGACGGATACTCAGGGTATAATCAAATAGCCTTGGCCGAAGAAGATCAAGAACATACATCTTTTTTCACTCCGAGAGGGTTATATTGCTACACCAGAATACCCTTCGGATTGAGAAATGCAGGAGACACATATCAAAGACCGGTGGACAAAATATTCAAGCAATGGATTGGAAAAAAACTTGGAGGTCTACGTTGATGATATGCTCGTCAAAAGCTTAAAGTCACAAGATCACTTGGCGGACCTGTTGATACTAATTTTCCCATATCATACTTCAAACGAATATTGTTAGAGGATCGATTGCTTAAGTCGTTGGTGGCCTTTGTTCGTTAACAACCGGGGATTAGTTTGTGAATTTGAACGTATTATCGTTGGTTATTATGATCCATGTTGGTTACTGACTGCAATCGTGGTAATATCTTGAAGACAATCGTCGACAAAGTTAACTACAAAAGATATAACTAAAAATGATAATCAGCACAACAATTAACGAGGTTCAGCAGCCGTGTGCTTACGTCCTCGGGGGTAAAATCAGTTGTTCTATTATATCAAATCAATAAAGCTTTCTCTGGTTTACACTATAAGTCACTTTAATTTGTTAATGGATAGAGGTCAATCTAGAGAGTATTCATCCAAGGATTCACACTCCTAGCTATCCTTCCCAAACTTTGCGACCCCCCATTGCTGCTGATGAGAGGGGGTATTTATAGTACTCCTATGGACGTCGCTCTTTGCTATCCTTGGTTGCTTCGTCCTTTTGTTGTACCTTGGCTGGATCGTCCATCCTCGGTGACCGCCCTTATCATCCAATCGCGGCTCTTCGTACTGCTATGTGAAGGATCCTTGCTGTATCTTTGCGTTGTTGGCTCCTTATTGGTCTATGTTTCTATCCGTCATCGTTTGCTGGACCAATCCCCAATCGACAAACAACTTCTGTCATGCTGTCAACATCATTAAATGCGGTGTGACTACTCCTTAACGTGCCTTCTTTCTCCTAGTATCCTAGGTTGATGATCCTTCGATCTCCTCCCTTGGATTTCATCGTCTCGTGATGAGATATTGCTTTTCTGGGATATGATTTTACCCTTCGCGGTTCCCGTTGCTTCCGTGCGTAACCTCCGGAGATGGCGCCACGTGTCCATCCGAAATTATGCATTAACAGTTTGCCCCTTTTTTTCAGCTTTTGATGTGGGCAATTATGGAAGAAAACCTCTGCATATGCCGCCATTTTCAAATAATGGTGGACCATTCTTTCACGCCTTTTCGTGTTTTTGTGGGAGTTTGTGTTTTTTGTGATTTTCTATAAATGATGGATTTGGAGACGTGATCTTTATCTTCTTCAGTCCCAACTTCCCTCCTGTATGCTTCCTTCTTCATCTTTGATTACTGGTTCTTCATTTCTTCTCCCTTTGTCTCAAGTTTTCTTCAAATCCCGATGACATGAAAACCATCAAGTTCTAAGTCGAAATCTTCTTCCAAGAAGTCGAAGAATACTGTTGTGGATTTGAGTGTATTTTCAGCTACTCCTTCTTCGTTGCAGGCTTTTCCTCGTCTCTCGAGTTCTTCTGGTGTTGTTAAGAAAAATCTTCCCGTTGTTGGTGACAATCTTGTTCCTGCTAGAGTAGACAGGGATCTTAACTATGAATTGCGGCGCCTTCGTCCTTCTGAAGATGACAATTCTCGTCATTGGAGTCTTGCCAAAATAAAGGAATCTTTTGGTTTGACCCATTTCGATATTTCCTTCTTCGATGGTGATGTGGATGTTCTGACCGAGGATATGATTAGGAATTTTCTTTATGATGACAATTCCTTACTCATATTCGTTGGTCAGTTAGCTGATGGTCTTGTCCTTCCTTTGTACGATCCCGATGATACTTTCTTTATTGACGTCTTCGTAGACCGAGACAATCCCTCCTTGTGTCAGCAACTTTGTGGTATACAACAGTACACTGGTAATTTTTTCCGCATTTTGTATGAATGATGGCTTCGTGTTAAAGGCCGTACTCGCATGAGATGTTATGATCCCTTTTCTTTAGAAATGGTTCGTCGAGAAGATTATACCCCCCAAAACTTCAACTTGACCTAGGGGGACTCCGTTCAGAGCTCTAATGTGGTGTCTTGGTCTGTTGGGCCTCATCGATTTTCCCCTTCTGCTAAGCGACTCCGTGACAAGGTCACTCTTTTGCTGGATGACTGTGATGACCCTGACTTGGTAGTTATCCCCGAGACAGTTAGTCTTCCTTTTTCCTGCTGATCAGAGGCTTCGTCTTAGTCATGATCATCGGTGGATGCTGTTGATGGTGGTTTTGGGTGAGGAGGTCGCAAGAGTAATTTTGCACCAATTTCTGGCATCTTGGCGTCGTCAGATGGATAGCTCAAGGCAAGGTATGAATTTATTTATGATAGGGATAAGAGAATTGGTTGCTAGCCTACACGCATCCCATCCCACACGCATCCTAGCCTTGCTTGCACTGGCTTGCGTCCTAGCCTCGCTTACACACTAGCATGTCACGCCTTAGAGCCTGCTCACGTCCCTAGCCTCGCATCCCATCCTAGCCTTTATATGCGGGCGTCCCTTGTATGCATGCGTCCCTAGCACGCATGCAACCCTTGCGTTCTAACCCTACATGCATCATCCGTGATATTAGGGTTTATGCTATTAAGCAACTCTACCTTGCTCGTCCCCATCCTCACTCATGCACGGGCCTTGCTCGTCCCCATCCTCACTCATGCACGAGCCTCGCTTGTATACAAGGCTTGCTCCCATACGATCCTTGCTTGTATACAAGGCTTGCTCGCAGACAAGTCTTGCTCTTACGAGGCTTGCTCGTATACAAGTCTTGCTCATACGAGGCTTGCTCGTATACGCTTGCAATCCTTGTAGACCCCACTTTTATCACACGCCATAGCTTGAGGACTCCACTTATTCATCCTTGAGTTACCTCTACTTATGAGTCCCGATGATCCAAGTCCTAGATGATTATGGTCTTTATTGAATCCATGATATTCTAAGTTTCCTAATCAAATTCGGAAATCTGGCAGATTACGAATTACCTCAAAGCACGATTTTTACGGTCTAATCCGTGAAGATTCAGGAGAAACTTCCTTCATGAAAGTTTCTCATCTGTGAGTTCCCCATAACATACTAAAATTTCGTAATTTTTAGAGATATGGGCTGGCCTGGACGATATTTGGAGTAAGTGACGTGTAAATTGTCCAGAAATCTGAATATAACGTAATGTTATGGTTCATCCCTGTACATCTTATACCTAACTTCCTAATAAGATTATTAATGTAACATATCTTATTATCATTCATGTGTCCTATATTTAGGTCTTGAATTGGAAATACTCATGCATTCTTGATTATGGCTACGCTGTGTTAGCATCACTCATCTGTTTTTCTGATTATAGACTTGCTTCTATAAATCAGTGCTACATTTCTTAATCATGGCTCAAGGCTATGGCTTATATTATTTTGGACATTCATATGTCTATGTTATCCAGGGAGTTGGTGCATTATATGCCACAAGCCAATTTCTCATATTTATGGCAAACAGAAAGTCGTATTTACTTGACTATTGCCACAAAGAGTTGCTGAAATCCTCTCAGTCTAAATGGTGATTGCATAGCTCAATCCTTAGACTATTCTCATTGGTTTAAATGGCGATTGCCCGACTCAATCCTTAGACCAAACTTAGAAGAGATACACAAGCTTATCGCTTAAATCTCTATTTTTATGCAAAGTCCTGAGTTACCAGTAATTGGTACGACTTGCACTTAATCTTACGAGAATCAAGTAAGTTACATGGGGGGATATTTTTTAGGGTTTTGGTTTGGCGGTCTACGGCACGTGTGATTGCAACGGCTCAATCACTAAACGGGAAAGAAACTAAGTCGTGTGAACGTTGCTGAAAAGAAAGGATGAGAAAGTGGGTTGTTAGTATTCTCTAATATTAGACGCAAGACTCTTAACAACTGGTCCCACTTACTCCACAACTCCCACTCTTCCACTTCTTCCACCTCTTACGAGATCACTTGGAATTCTATTGTTATAAATAGGTCACTCGACCAGTTTGGAAAGACAGTACAAGTTCAACAGAACAAACAGTTTAATTCAGTGCAAGTATAATCAATCCATCTCATCGATAATTGATTAACTCTTCTCATTCAACATTCAATATCTAGTGAGAACTGAATATCCATTCTTTTAGCAAATTTATTCACAACATCACAGAAATCATAGCAATTCTCTGATCTCATCTTTCTCGGCTTCCCTCCCTTAAACCAACCCTATTTCCTCTTCTTGTAACTGAAGCAATACTCGAATGGCCATTTTTTGGTTTAGGCGAGTCTTGCTCGATCTTGACCTCTCGAATACCATTACAACTTCATATTACATCATTACACTTCACACTTTACCCCTCAGATTCTCTTTATTGTTTTACACCTAAAACATTTGGCGACCACAGTGGGAGGTCATTATCTCAGTTGTAAGAAAAGATGGTTGAAACTAGGAGGCAGAGTTCAGAAAACACAAACTCTCCAAACATAACCAGTGGTCCCACTACCCCATCTGTTACAAGTGGGCCGCCAATACCCAAACTAGGGACGTCATCAGCATCCCTGTTGGTCCCACCACAAAAAACGTGACTCCTGTCACCTCTCAGAGTACCAATGCCGTGTCTCCCCTTGTGGGCCCCAATTTGTTTCCTTCTTTCACTACTGTAGACGCCCAACCTCATGTTGTGGGGTCCACTTTACCTCAATCCCCTTTTGTTAGGGCATTGTCCGGTCAAACCCACTAGCGTTGGTATGTCAAGCTAGTTGTCAGTTTTAGGTGTCAAAATTCAATTCTTGATTTAGCCTACTAGAGTTTAGATTTCGGAAATGGGATATAGACA